>JAAAKL020014179.1:0-12069 GCA_010016065.2 Carybdea cf. marsupialis auct. non (Linnaeus, 1758) | reverse complement strand
TTGTTCTTACATTCCTGGTACACTTAATTTGTTCTTACATTCTTGTTACACTTAATTTATTATTTATTCCTGGTACAGTTAATTTATTCTTTTATTCCTGGTACACTTAATTTATTATTTATTCCTGGTACACTTAATTTGTTCTTTTATTCCCGGTACACTTAATTTATTACATATTTCCGCTGCATTTAATTTATTCGTTACACCAGATACACAATTACAATCTTCGTTAAAGAAAGATTCAACGATTTGATGATACTGTATTGCCGTAATTCTTGAACTTTCTAGATATAAAAGGCCACCGTTCATCTAAGGTCTTGACCTTTGCTCTTTGTCATTAGTTTAGCAGTTCTCTTCGGTTTATTAAATCTCAAATCTGCCTCATGTGATACTACTTATCCAGTTGAAAAAATTTCTCAACAATTCGTGACTACCACGAAACTTTCTTGTACCTCTTTTGATTGTTTGCCACCTAAAACATTTCATTGACATCTTTTAGCAGCTTTTCAATTATCGCTTGGTATAACGTGTGTTGAAATGAACCACAGACATTTCTACAGTTATCAAGAGCCAAAGGGTGGAAAATAAACACTAAACCATTGTTTTCTTAAATGCGGTAAACAAAAAATAAGATACGAACAAACCTGAATCTTCTTTGCCAAGTGCCTCCACTAACTTTATCCTAATCAAGAGAAAATAATGAATAGTGAAAGCTACCGTTCACAATTACGCAAAACATTTGGATACTTTTTAATACTCTTTGTTTACCCAAAAGTCAATTTGCCTTCGCAAAACACACCCTTTCAAGTGTAAAAGCTTTTAATCAGACTAGACAGAGAGAGAGAGAGAGGCATGACAGAGGAAGCAATACTAGGCATAATTTGTCACGAACTGTGTTTCGAACTCCTTCCAACGGGGCAAAGAAGTCATGTTGTTGTTGTTTTGGTTGTTGTTGTTGCTGTCATTGCTCATGTTGTTGTTGTTGTTGTTGTTGTTGTTTTGTTGCTGTAGTAGTTGCTGCTGGGGACTACCAGACATATCATATATAATTAGGATAGATACTAGAGAAATAGAAAAGTATGTCACCCACGGGATCCCGATTGCTTGTAGATTGAAATCGAACGGTCGTTTCGCCCATGATGACCCAGGTGTCCACAAAGGAAAGGGAAAGAGAGGCGAGCTTGTCTCCCCTGAAAAGCTCTAAGTACTAACAAAATCGTTTTAAAACTATTATGATATACCCTTTACTAGGTTAACTTCTACAAAACTTTTTCAGAAGCCAATGCATGCAATTTAATAACGGATACAGTCACAGTAACTTTGAACGCTTTGTAGAGGGGAGATTTTCTCACCTTGCTGGAGATGCACCTAGCGTCGAGTCGTTACCCTACCGGAGAAAAAAAAGTTTACCATTAAAAGTTTCGTGCACATCTCTTAACAACCCGATTATTTTTCATGTAAACAGTTCCTGGTATTCATAATTTGTGTCACTGCAAATGTCGAGCGCTGTATTCCCAATGAACGATACCAACAGTTAACATTGCCACTCATTGATTGTCTCTGCATTTATGATACATTCCTCCCCTGGGCTTCACAAATAAATCTAATCCATCATATTCCCTTAATGCGCTGGGAAAGTGTGACGTCACGATTTTGAAAATGTTTGAACTATGGGGAAAATACTCAATTTTCATGTTGCCCTATTAGTAAGAACGTCAATGGCCAAAATTGAGGTTGTTGCCTTTTTCCAACACCGAGATATCAGCTTTCAAAGTTTTAAATCTCTCTAACAAAACCTTGTTATTTGATGCTGGATCCGAACGTATGGAATCAAGGAATATCAACCTAGTTTTGACCAGAGATTTTTGAGATTCAAAGGTCTCTAGTTTAAACACCATATACACTATAGATGTGGCAGTTTAGGAAACAGCTTATTCAAGGGTTGCCGTTAGATACCTGCAGTTAAATCGTACTATTTCCAAAACTTTTTATTTGTGACGTCATCACTTTCCCCACGCATACAAACCCCCCATAGAAATCTTATAACTAAACTTTTCCCTTAAATTTGTAGTTATATTTAGTTAGCATGGTTTGTTAATTGCAAAGGTATTGTTAACATCTTGAAAATTTTTACCCCCTTATTATTTAAACTGCCGATGTACACCAAATTTAAAAGAAAATTCCTAGTGTCTGGACAACTAGATACCAGACCCTTTCGGGTTTTAGTGGCATTTAAATGTACATAGGAAAAGGAACCTATAGTGTCTTTAATCTCCGTTTTACTGTCGCGCGTACGCAACAGAAAATTCCTAGTGTATCCTTGAGATTTAAAATGAGGTTGAAAAGCTATTAAAGTGAGTGGCAATTAGTAACAATTTTCTCGTACCTTTTCAAACTTGAAGTAATATTCCACCCCTCCGTGATTTAGGTTCTCGAAAAGCCGAATCATTTTCCCTTCCCAAGTTTGACAAAGGGTTATTTGATTTCTTTTCGCCTTGAAAAGTTTGATAAAAGTGCTATTAATATCTATCCAAAACACTTGTGAAAGGAAATTGGCTCGTAAACGGGATCGTAGGGGTTTGCGGGGGGCAAGTTGTTTACTGGGGGCAAAAAGTTTATCAAGCATGTAAGTGCTATAGGGATTTTAGTTTTTGCCATGGTGTATGTACTAGTCGGGTAAGCATCAGTATTTTTGGAATATTTGTTGGTATACATAAATATACTTAATTGGTTAGGTTAGTGTCAAGGTTACTGACTTGTTAGATCATTATCATTATTGTATGACTTTGTTAACAAATTTGATATCTAATTATCCTACATTTACCATTTACCTTCCTTAGAGTCAAATAGAGTGTACTCGAGTGGAAGTAATGTTAATGATGAATAATGCATAAAAATGTCTGTTAATAAGGGATTGTTAAATCTTTGCCGTTCGCTGATACTAGGTTTATTCATCGTATGAAGATTTAGTGCCACTTGCATGTGATCCAGCGGTACTGCACAGATATGTTGCGTAAGGTTCTTATTTAAGGGTGGTCCTTAATATGCCCCCATGCCCCCTCCTCTTATTCATGCCTGACATACAAAAAGGAATCAAGGCTGAAAGTAAAACTATGAATCAAAAGTGGTGCAGAGTAAAGGCTATCTTATGTGAGCACTAAACGCTTAAATTGTGACAAACAGTGGGGTAGTGCTGGGTTTCTAGGTTGGGTAACAGCATGATCGTAAAATTAACCTTGTTAAATCTATGTTTGATTGAATTCTATGAAGGAAAATTTAAATCAAGTTTACACAAGAATTACTTCCATAACATAAAAGTAGAGTTCTTAAGAAAAGAGGTAAACATATGGATGAAATTTGCAAGAAAATTGCTGTTTGTTTATTAGCCTTATGACAATTATTTGCCAGAACGATGTTTCGTGAAACGTAAGCTACTTTCCAAGATTTGGCGTCTGCAGCTGATCGGTGAAATACAAGAAGTGTCCGGTTATAATTCGGTGACCTGAGGGCTATCGACGCTTCAAAGAACAATATTTAAAACATTTCTCAATTGTAGGTTGTTCCATTTCTCAGTCGTTATCATGTTCATTACTCTAATTACTAGTTCAAATTTTACTGAAGATGACCTGATACTGTCATCAAAGTCAACATATAACTTCTCATGCCTCCGATCGCTGTCTTCTGGCTCAACTTGAATCTCTAAGCAAACGGCCTCATGGCCCTTTCCCCGTCTTTTCAAGTCGCATAAAAGTGAATATAATAACTCCTTTCAAGAATCTTTGTCCTTGATTATTTTTAGTGTTTCTTTCTTGAGATTCTGATTAATTTATGAATGCCTTTTCCCAGCAATTCTTATGCATAATTAAAAGCTGATCTGGGGTCTTTTTTAAGGAACGTCAGGATGCCAATCGAAAGCACTATGATTTTTACAGCTCTAGGTATTATCATTTTTCTTAGTCCAAGTCATAACCATTCTAGAACATCAAACATTAAAGTAAGTGTACAAAACTCTTTACTGGTTAGTAGATAATCGAGACACTAAGTCATTGATGTTCTTTGGTGTCTGTCTGTGAATCCTCGCTCCCAGGTCTCAAGTGTTACCATCTTTTGTACCAGAGACTATGAAACTCTGTGTTATAGATTATGTTTCATCATCTATGGTAAAACAGTTGAAACACATCTGACATACTTATGCAAGAAAATTTTCTGCAGTAAATCGCGATTAGAGGGGATGTGTTTTTTCACCCAATTTATTTGATTTGTACAGCGAGATCTTAGGAGGATTGGAGGATTTCACGGATTCTATAATAATAACAATTTGCGCTACAGACGCTGATATTGTAGTAGTGGCAGACACAGAAACGAAGGCCCTGCTTGAGAAATCAGTCGAAGAAAGAAATAAGACTGGACTAAATATCACCCAGAGGAAGACAGAGTGTACAGCCACAAGCACAAGAGAGAGGCCTGGGTGTTATTTACAGATCCGTGACGTCAAAATCAAAGATGTCCACAAGATTAATTATCAGGGCAGTGTGCTAACACAGGGTTGAAAGCTTGGTGCAGCTATCCGAAGATGTATGGCAAAGACAAGAGATACATTTCAGAGACTGGCTAAAGTTTTGAAGGATACAAAGCTGCCAATAGGAGCAAAGAGGAGAGTGTTGGACTGCCATGCAATATCTACTCTTTTCTATGGCAACGAATACTAGACATTCTCATCAGAGATGATGAAGAACCTTGAATCACTAGAAATGGCGTTTTATCGACGACAACGAGTGGACCGTGCATGTTACAAAACAGAACGTTTTGAGGAAAGTAGGAAACGTAAGTGAAGGGCTGCCCATGTTCAGAAAACTTGAGTTTTGGATACGTATTATGAGGAATGAACATTTCGAAAACTTAACCATTTCAGAGTCCATCGAGGGCAAGAGAAGTAGAGGAAGACAGCGGTTGGCCTCCTTGGCGAACGCAAGAAAATGGTTGGACGAGCAGATAGCAGGATGTCAACACTGAGATATGAAGGAGTCGGCATTACTGAGAAAACAAAAGATAAAACATGATCACAGACGCCCCGAATGGATACATAGAAGAAGAAATCACGATTGCTTGTCAGGCATATTTTTACAGATGGCAGACGCTCAATTTAAGGCAACCCGACCTCAATCCTTGGCATGATGAATCCTAATTTATTCAGTCTTTTGACGTTGCAATCCATATCTTAAATAGTTCGAATAGAAATTGGGTTAAGTAAGAATTGATTTTTCTTCTTATATTTTAAGGACTTTACAGATGAATCTCCAGCTTACAATAACTACGTTTTGTGATAAAAAACCATTTCGAAACGACTGTGACGATGAACCATCCCCATTTTGTGATTTCAAAGGTGATAAAAATCTGATAATTAGGAGTGATGTAACCCCATACTCCAGCACTGGCTCGACTAGACCACTGTTAAGCAAAGCAAGGGGTTCACGATTTAGTGCAAACTGCACCCTCTGTAATCCTCTTTCAGGTCACATGGTAATTGCAATGGAAGGGTTGTCGAATAAATCAAAACCTTCTACCTTGTTTCAGGGTAGATTTCCCTGCGAAGGTATAAATAACAACTCTGCTGCTGATAAAAGATGTTGTTGTTGTTGATCCTACATCTAAATATATCATAAAGGTCCTTGCGTCTGTCTCTCTGTGGTTTACCTCCTTTCCCTTAAAAAAGTTTGGTTTTCATTCGGTTTCTTGTTACCCCTCCCCCCTCCTCCGGTCGAACGTACTTTTTGAATGGTTCCTTATCCTCTTTCAAGTCTCATGGTAAGTGCAATAAAAGTGTTGTTGTACAACCCAAACTGAAAAATAACTTGAGCCCCTGAGTGTCCTCATGGGGGTGGGAGTGGCCACGGGGGCATGGTTATGCTATCTTTGTTACTTATGGCTCTCCCATTTGTAAACCATAGATCTGATCAAGTTTAAACTTTGGGTAAAAATGTAACTTGACTTCTTGAGTGTCCTCATGAGGACCCTGGGGTGCGGCCTATGCTGTCTCTGTTATCTAGGCTCCTATGTAAAAAATCAATCGCATGAAAAAGGGATTGTTATAGAAAGTTGATTTCTACGTGGTTTGCGGTTTATTTCTACTGATACGGGGCCTATTTAATGCAGTGTAAAGCTGCGTTTACAATAGAGCCACGTGAGGTTGTGTTTAGTGACAGTATATGTCAGGAAAAGCATTAAAATACCTTTTCTGGGGGAAAAAAGGGTATTTTAGGCCTCACAATTTACAGTTAATAGCTTGATATGGGGGAAGGAGGGGTAAATACTTACAACCAGAGACCTGATGAAGGCCTGATCGGATTTGATATGGTAGATGAAGTACAACGTGGGGGTTGACAGGTAAGAAAACAAGGTCTTCAATGACTTGTACATCTTCTTGGTTAAAACAAAATTGCTAAAGGTAGAGTTAGCTCATACGTGCCTGATAAGTGAGGGCACTTATCAATCATTCCATATTCTCCATATGGATATGTGATGTGAGAATCCAGGATGACATCAGCACAGACAAACTGTATGAGAGACTTGGCAGCCCTCACCTAGACACCACTATATGTCAGAACTACCTACACTGGGCAGGCCACATGCGTAGGAGCACCTCTTGGATGAGCAGATGTCAGCAGCTGAGAGTGGAAGGGAAGTAACCCAAAGGAAGTCCAAGGAAATCATGGAACTAGACCATCCAGGAAGACCTGGAATCTGACCATGAACATGGTGGATGACTGGGACGCTTGGAGGAAGAGACTACGAGAAGCCAGCAGACAGTCCAACACCCTTAGCATCAACTTGAAAATGGAAGGTAAACATTCTGAAACTCTTATGCTTCCACTTGTCTTTGCTGTACAGTTGGGTCTACTTTGTATTTTTTGTTTGGGTTAGGATCTTTAATATTCCTTTGAAAAATTCTGACACCAATCAATATTAACACTTCTTTACTAAATTTTGGATACATACCTACCATCTACCATTTAGTGGGCACTTAATAGTACTGAGTTAATAATAATGACTGTGTTGGAGCTAGCACTAGTCTGAAGGTGACTCTTTATACTTCATAGCAAGTTACATTAAGATACCTGGACTAGACTAATACTGCAAAACATTTGATAACACTCAACCACAGAATGTCAAAACAAATCTTGTTACTCCTGAATTACTAATATGCGTAACAAATAGCTTACTATTCTATGTCTGCATGTTACACAGATGCCATTTCATATTGTTTTGGTCAGGCTGAATTAATCCATTGCTCATTGGTTGTATATTTATCCTATTCACTAGAAAACAACGGTGGCTAGTTTTCTTAGCATATATTTGATAACTTACTTAGTTACATGGTTTTACAGCTTCTCATCTCTGGGATATGGGGTTTTGACACAAATACATCTATATAACATTTTTGTGCCTAAAAAAAGTCTCTTGACTCTAACTATCATGTCTCTGAATACCAGGAGGTTCGGTCTAGAATCTCAGGGCACGAATGTACACAACTAGATTTCTAGAAATACTTGGTAGAGCTGCATAGCTCATGAACAGTTAAAGACCACTTGTTCAGTCCTTTAACAATAAGAGGATTTTGAGAAATCATTGGATGTTATTTTACAAAGATGTGTCTTTCATCAAATCAGTTTTCCTTAATTAAAGTTTCTCTATATCATATTTGACTGTTCTTGTGGTTATCAAGAGGAGTTTGAGCTAGAGGACAACACAACACCCAGTTTAACACTCCTTCCAAATTATATGTTTCTTTATTGCTGATTGATTACAAAAACAAAAACTGGAGACTATTCCCTAAGGTTGAACTGGGAACTTAACAACACCTAACAACAGGGCCATCACCATATATCAAGAGCCACAAAATGGCTAAATGTACCACTAATATTAGCAAATATTGACATATATGTGATCATCATTAGATTTTCAGCACTCTTGGTCCACCCCCACCCCCAACTGAATATCTAGAAACATTCCTTATTGATGCTGTACTCTTTACCCAATATAATTAAGACAAGTCCTCTTTTCACTTTTGATAGCAAAAGATAAATTGTAAATAATAAAAAAATATATATGAAAAATAAACAATAATGCAGTACTGTCCTACTCGAACAGACAGATGATTGTTCATCACGAGTCAAGTAAGTCAATACTATTCTTAATAGGCATTGTACATGTATACTAAGTATGAGGCCTAACACTGAATACTTACTTACTTACAATGTCTGTGGCTTTGATTATACCACTGGGTGTGTCCCAGACACTGGGGTAAGCAGAATATTTAAGCATATCCTTGACACAAAAGATTACCTAAAAACTTTTCATTGATAAAAACCATAATCTACACTTACACCTTACTGGGAGATTTTGGCTAAGTTAAAGATGCATACTGCTCTATATATGTTATCATGTAAACATAAAACACCCCACCATCATAATATACAAAAATTCATTCTCTGTATAAAATATATACACTGTTCCACATAGAAATACATTTTACCATAAAATTACAACCGTAATATATGTGCATGTTAACATATTATTGGGAAATTCCATCTCTACATTATCTGCAAAAGACATCAAATTTGTACATTTTCACATATATACTGATATATATTTATAAACAGCTGTTTTCACATGATGCAAAAATAGACCACATTATTTACTCAACACTTAAAAGCTACCTTCAAAGCATCACAAGTTCTCTCATAGAGGTAAAAATAAGCTAACGAGCCAACGGAATAACTCATAATCCTGAGGAGACTACCTCGAAATAGTGCTTGAATACCATCAGTCCGCCTTACTTCATTGATTACACCAAGAACTGTCGAACTAACTAGAGAAGACTCTTTCTGTGCCAGGACGACACGTGTCTTAGCTACATCTAGGGGCGTTGTAACGAATGCAGCGATGGAACCACCAACAGCCCCTGCCACGCCAGACTCAATAGCATTAGCTGGTCTTCCCTGGGAGATTTCAAACTTTATCTTGAGACGCTCCCATATCACAAACTGAATAACGGAAAATGGAATATCTTGTGCTACACTTAATTGATACCCTCGATACAGTCCACGGAAGCCCTCTCCTCTAAGAGTAAACAGCAGCGACGAGTAACAGGTTTGTCCTCGGATTGCTTGCGCTCTTTGTTTTACTACTTCTGCCGGTACACGTACACAATTTCCAACAATTTCTCCAACAGTAGCTGCTATGCCATGGCAAAACACCATGTTTGGTATAAATCCAGCAAAGCCCTGCTTAATAGATTCATAAATTACAAAAAACACTGCCGAATGTGGAAAAGAGACAAGACTCACAGATCCAATGCCTTTGTAGACATGACGAAATCCACCGGCTTTCCAAAACCCGATAGAAGTTTGGCGTCTTGTAGTCAACGTATCCAAAGGGTGTAGAGCTAATTCAATGGCTAAGCCAGCTATTCCTCCTGCCCAGAAAGAAAGCAAGCTTGGGAACTCCCCCATAGCTAAAACGTTATTCCATAACAGATGAGAGCAACAACGCCATGCCTACCGTGATCAAATCGACCTGAATACGTACGTGTTGATGCATTTCAACGATAACGTAAAGACGAAGGCCTCCTCAGCTAACAATCAATCAGAATTACTTTCTTTCTCCCGTCTTTGTTAAGAAATACTTCGGCTTCTTGAGGTCAAAATACAACTCCTTTCGGTTTGAATTACCAAAGTCGTAAAACCTACCGGTATAGATGCATCTCTCTCATTTTGCTGGCTTCAGTTAAATGTTACTCTGATGAATCAGCCTCTTTCTAAATTTCGCATTCTCTCTTTGAATTTGTCATAGCGCAAGGCTCGATTCGTTGTGAGAAATGGGAGCTTTCCCCATATTTATGAAGAGCATGTCACCAAGCGCTTGTACATGCCTTCATACAAACTGTTTTATAAGGTGCACTAGGTACTAACAATAGCTTAAGACTAGATTGAGTGCCCCCATCCTCCGAATTCGCTGACGGAGAAGGGTCGGTACGTCCCATGGAAGAATCCAAATTTTACTAGAAAAGGTACAGCGAACGCACGCTTTTGATAATCTTCAATCACTGCTTGTTTGTAACTGACCATCAAGTATAATGCAACCAAAATACTTATTCTAAGAATAGACTTGATAATGTGTCATGGTTTTGAGTTTTGAATATCATGTTAACCTATAATTCCTTATGTTTCATAAAATTATAACTTAAAACATTTTGGATGCTTGCATTCGCAGATTGCTATAATATGAAACCCAAGAGTAGACGAAAAGAAATAACCGGTGTTGGATGTGACCCTCAAGGTAGGATATGTCTATCCGAAACCCAAGCGAATAACATTAGGGTAGACGGGCTGCGTAGAGTATATGTCGAGCTTCAACTATAACACTTACTAAAATACACTTTACTATATTAAAAAGTGGGTGTTTTTTTTGTCAATTTTAAATATAACTTTTGCTATCGCTATACAGAAGAAGAAGAAGTGAGTTTCACATTTTTATAATGCCACTTATTGAAGACTTTTTGGGCAGTCTGGACTCCCGTGCAACCTAAACACTGCTTTGTCCTAAAACGCCTGGTTCTACTCTGACCAGACCAAAATTTCTTCGTCAACTTTCTCGACCCCTAACCAGGACCCTGTCGAACATTCGTTTAGATCAGTAGTTAACTACGCCAGTTACTGTAGAATATACATACAGACAGATTCTTCTTAGTTAGTATAAATTGATTCGCAGGTGAGTTCTTGGTGCGTCTCGATATAAAAAAGTCTCTTTATGTCTATGTACAGTATAGCCCTGACATGGAGCGACAACTCGGTAAACTGTAGAAAAGGAAGGCCTTGCAGACAGCTTAACCGGCAATAAAGGTCATCGCACTAGTATACATAGTATAAACAAGAGGAAATCCAACACGAATTAGGAAATGTATGGGTGATACGGCTGCTGTGTTATCTAGCGAGGTGGACTTTTGGTTTCCCTTTGAATTCTTCATTTATCGTGTCCGTATTTACAAGCCGAGCAAGTGGTGTCCGCGAGCAACCAGGTAGAACATTCCTACTCCGAGGATGAGGGGACTGAATTTCTTTTATGCCATAAAATCACCCTCGAAAATCAAAAAAGACAAGACAGATCACCTACCAACACCGGAACCTACTATAACTTAAAACCTCTTTTTCTTCACCTGTACCTAGTTCACAAAATTTGAGACAGTCTGACTACTCTTTCTATTGGTCATCCAATCTTTTCACTACATGCTTGCACACCCATGGTCCCTTGACCGAGAGTGAGTGTTCAACCATTAATTTTTCTCTTGAGTGCATGCTGCAATTGTAAAATCCCAATATGTTGATAGGTTTTAGAGTGGCTGTTTCACTAAATTGGAGTCAACAAAATGCTGTAGGTGGCCCTTCTCCTTATTAAAAACTGAAACTAGCCAATGTCAATAAACCAGGGCGTTGCAAAGTCACACACGCTTTTTCCATATTATGTGGAATTGTTGAGGTTTTACTGATCTGTCATGAAAGTTTCCAATGCTTTTGGGTCTCTGTGCACATGCGCACATGTTCTTCATGACTTAACTTGATCGCTTCACTTTCATAGTTCTTATCAAACAGTTGAAGGAGTACGATGCAGGTTCATTAGATACCATTTCAACCATAGAAACGAGAGAACTTGCTGTTTTCTTGAGAGAGACATTGAAGTGGACAATTGCATCTTGTCAGAAACCAGATTTCTAGATATAACAGACTCGATTTATAAATTATGCCAAACATTAAAGTCAAGTAAATCAGATAAATCGTGATTACTGATCTATAAAAAGCACTGGATCGAGCATATTCCGTTTCAAAGGGAGGTAAGTCGTTGATCGCCATTTTAGTCCACATCAAACAAGCTTGTAAACAATAAAAGGTAAAACTGTGGACCTTCCCGCACCATTTGAATTTCTTGGGGGCTAGTATTCATGACGCTTGTGATCATGGTATGTTGAGCCTCAAATGTATGCAGGTTATCGTAGGGGAAAATAAGCCACTCTGG
>JAAAKL020014178.1:0-12069 GCA_010016065.2 Carybdea cf. marsupialis auct. non (Linnaeus, 1758) | reverse complement strand
TAGTAGTAGTAGTAGTAGTAGTAGTAGTAGTAGTAGTAGTAGTAGTAGTAGTAGTAGTAGTAGCAGCAGCAGTAGAAGTAGTAGTAGTAGTAGTAGTAGTAGTAGTCGTAGTAGTAGTAGTCGTAGTAGTAGTAGTAGTCGTAGTAGTAGTAGTAGTAGTAGTAGTAGTAGTAGTGGTGGTGGTGGTGGTAGTACTAGTGGTAGTAGCAGTAGTAGTGGCAGTAGTAGTGGCAGTAGTAGTAGTGGTGGTGGTGGTGGTGGGAGTAGTAGTAGTAGCAGCAGCGGCGGCAGTAGTAGCAGTAGCAGTAGCAGTAGCAGTAGCAGTAGCAGTAGCAGCAGTAGAAGTAGTAGTAGTAGTAGTAGTAGTAGTAGTAGTAGTAGTAGTAGTAGTAGTGGTGGTGGTGGTGGTGGTGGTGGTATTGGTGGTGGCGGTGGTGGTGTGGTGGTGGTTGTAGTAGTAATAGAAGTGACAGCAGCGATGCTGTTGGTGACAGTGAAACTTGGAATATTAGTGTTGCCCTCTGTATCTGGGGTGGTGATAGTGTAATGATGTTCTGTAATGATCGATGTGGTATCAGTTGGAACAACGTATATTAACGTACCTGAAAATCTATGATTTTGGAGTTGATCATCGTAGGTGTCTTAATGCGGGGGTGATATATCCTAATAAAAAAGATCAGGTGTAATGTGTTAGGTAACATTAACTATTTGTAGGAAAGAAGTGCAATAAGTTTAAATCGTATTGGCAGCACTACTACGTACTATAAAAGAAGACAAACCTTCCCTCGAAACCAAATCAGCAAACAGAAAACAGTTATGATAACCTAAGCTCTGGCTATGATTTTCAAAGCAAATTTCTGAATTGCGGTTAGTTGATACGCACGCTAAACTTTTTCTGGCCCTGGTAACTTCCTAATAGAAATTGGCTTGTCTCTGACTAGGTGTGCACCTGTCTAGTAGCACCGCAACAGTGACATCACTGAAACTACTACAATCAACGAAATAAAGTGTCTAAAATCTAAAATGTGACTGACTATTAAAACAACTACGATAACATCAGACTTCATTTTCACGTGTTATTGACATTCCCCGATGAAATGACGTGTTTATCGTCAATGAATCGAAAGTGCTTACTCTTTCCCTTCCAGAACATCTCGAGCACTGCTTTTAGATACATTTGTATTCGTTGTAACAGCAGTGTGCTGGGTTCGAATACTTCTGGTATCGACATGATTCGACGATGTACTCATTACATCCACGTGGTCATAGAAATCCGCTGCTGTTGGTTTCAGGTACCTTAAGTCAAGTTTTACCTCATTCTGTAAAAAGGAGAAAAGTACGCATAATAGAAAACTGTTTTATAAGGAATACAATGTTAAGGATACTGGAAAATCTCCATAAAGTGCCCTCTCTGGAATACGCGTCCCTCTTTAGCTCTCGCTTTTTAACAAGATCATCTTTTTTGTAAAGAAGCTGAAGAAGAAAAACAGAGTTACATTTCTATAGGCCTGTAGACACACTTTTCTAGCGCTAAATTATCAAAAAATAATCGATAATTTGGTATTATCTTAAGCCCCTTAAAGTAAAGATACGTCGATTTTGGAGCTATAACAGCTACTTGCATTATTTCTATTTTTTATTGATGAATATGTTTGTATTCTCTTTGTAACAAGTCAACATCCGCTGCCATAAAATCTTGCTGTCCCCTTCGCAATGGGTGAAAACAGTGAGAATGATATGTACAATCTTAACGCCAATTTCTCTGCAAAGCTACAGAACGGATATATGGTACTAAAGTTTAAAAAATATTATTATTATTTAAGGCAAAAAGGTACAAATGTAGCCCTAGTAAATAGCTACCAATATTTGTTAGCTAAAATCAACAACATCAGAAATCTAAGGTGTCACTTTGAACAAGTCCGGAAAACACGTTTCTTAAATTAGTGTCACTGCCTTTAAGTATGGTTTTCTGCATTTCGGCTGCAGTTTTACAGACTAAATCTTGCTTCTTAAGTAGTTCAGTCAATTCCTGAATTACGATCTTTATGCCTCCACCTAGGGCTCCAATTACCAGAGGCACTATCTTCACATTACATCCTTGCCGTCTCTCCCTTATCTCAAACGCAAGCTGCCTGTACCGTGTTAGCTTCTCTTGTCTTTTCACTTCGATATTTTGTTGCATCGGACATGCCATATCACAAATCCAAATCTGCTCCTCTTCTTTTAGTTCGCGTATCAAGTGTGGCCTTCTTGCTGTCTCAGTTTTCCTCAGGTTGAATTGGAAATCTCAAATCTTATTGTTTTCCAACACCGTTCCTAGTTCCCAGCGTTCCTTGTACCAAATCGCATGAACAATTATCAACTCATGCATTTTAGCCCACGTTTCTGCGAGTATCATCAGAGCTCGGTTATGTCTTGCTAAGTATTCACTGCCAGACAAACAGTGTAATCGGCCACCAAATGCTCCACCGTCTCATCATATCTATGATATTCCCGGCACCTTCCATCCTCAACCAGGTTCGTATGGCTTTCCACAATCTTGTTTCCACCATCTGTTCTAGTATTGACATGATAGACGTTGTTGTACGTGGGTGGAGATTTTGAGTCAGCCAGAGATGACATTCTTTCTCCTGTTCTCTATAGAATTTGCTTTGTTGTCTTTAGATTTGTAACTGCCAATTTTCTTTTGTTTAGTGCCCCTTTGAAGCACTGATTTCACCCTTTTCCACGTTGAATCTGCTCACCATGTAGTTGTATCACATTTTCCTTGAATGTCCGATTTACTTCTAATTCTTCTATTGTAGTTTCGGCTTCAGACATTATAGAATTTTCCTCCTCTAACATTTCTCTCCTACTTGCAGCTTTAATCCACCTGTTCTCTGACTTCGAAATGTGACATGCCATCCTTAGTCTTGTCTCCTTGTCTATGTGTCTTATTGATCTTAACCCACCATCTTCCCTCGTTAGGTACAGTCTCTCGTCGCTTGTCTGTGTTCCTAACATGCTTTGAGCTCTTAGCTCTCTTTTAAACAACTGTTCTAGTTCGTTAAGTTCTCTTTTGGTAAATTTGCAGACATTCATAGTGTATGCAGTAACAGGTATAACCTAGACATTAATGGCAGCAACTAGATTCGAATCATTGAGCTCAGTTTCCGATAGCAGCTGAACTCATTTTCACTTCTCTTTTTACCCGTTCAAATACTATTTAGGTCTATATTCTATCAGCTTGATCCATCCCAAAGAATTGACAAACTTCGTTCTCGTCGGGGTCCATAGTCTCCATACACTCGTCCAGGAGCGGTCCAAGGTGAGCCTTCTTCTATCACCATCTTTTTGTGTTCCATATCTCTGCACATTTTGACAGTTTATAAACTGGTCTGCACGTGGAAACTACTTGAAAGCACAGGCATCAACAAAAGATCTATTGCTCTACTGAAAGAAACATATGAACGATCAACAGCAACCGTTAAAACAGATGTAGGAATTTCAAGAAAAAGTAATGTACTAATAGGAGTAAAACAGGGAGACATCCTGTCAGCCTTCTTCTTCTGTATAATCATAGCTTCAGTGTTATAGAAGACTGATGAAGAATGTGACTCTGGCTTTTCAATTGGAGGACAATTGATTTCAAACTTGAGCTATGCAGATGACATAGCAGCAGTAAACAGCTCCTCAAGCAATCTACAAAAATATGTTGATGTTTTTACTAGGCATGCCTCCAATGCAGGGCTGCAAATAAATGTTGCAAAAACAAAGTGCATGTCTACAGAAAAGAATGATCAAGACCTCACCTGAAAGTTTATGGAAAAAGCATAAAGTGTGTCTCAGAGTTTATCTATCTAGGCCACACATTGTCAAGAACCAATGATAGTTTTGCTGCATTACAGGGCAGAATAAGGCTGGGATGGCCAGTTTTTGAGAAAAATAAACTGCTTTTAACATTAAACAGAATTCCACAGCATATTAAGAAAAGAATCTACAAAACACATCTGTTACCAGTTGCTTTGTATGGACTAGAATGTGTCAACTGGACCTCCACATGCGATAAAATTGAGACCTTCCAAAATCATATGATGAGGATAGTGATCAATAAAAGACTCATAGACTATGTCAAAATAAAAGACTTGCAAGGAGTTGCAGGTTTAGCACCTCTGGTTTGTGAAGTCAAGAGCAGAGTTTTAAAACTATATGGTCACATAAAGAGGTCTGAGAAAGGACTTTCAAAACTATGCATGGAGCGCTTGATCCAGGGGAAAAGATGTCGAGGACACCCCAAAAAGAGATGGATGGACAATGTTCATGAATGGTCTGGTCTCACCATACATGAATTGAACAAAACCTCTTCGGACAGAAAACGTTGGAGAGACATAAGGTATGTTGGTGCACATTCTGCCACAGGCGGAGAAAGAGAATAATATATACATTTTGACACTCCATGCAGTGCACCGGTATCGTAACTTACCTGAACAATCATTTCATTCACATCTTTCAGTAGTTTATGATTTTCCTGGTATTGCTTCAGGTCATCTATGAAGAGGCTATTTGTTCTACTCACTTTCCGATTTCCTGCTTCTCCCATCCTACAACCTTTGCTTCGTTGTAACAATTTGCAGGCAGGTATTTCTGAGATACAAAACCCAACAGGTAAATAACTATTTCCTTGGAGGAATCCACACAAGATCTGGATCCACATACTTGTGATCTTCTTTCCTTCATTCCATACCTCCAGTGTCGTTTTCCACTTCATCATCAATTGGCATATCAGCCGGATTACCTCCTTTGGAATATCTATCCATTTGTAGACTCTTATCATTCAATCAAGGTGTACCTTAACGTATGCTTTCTTACAATTCTAATATGCTACAGCGAGACTCCCATGGTACTACTTCACTTCTCCCATGATACACCTATAGATGATCAACTGATCAACGGTACCGAGCACTCCCTCAACTGCGCCAAGCTGTCCTTCATCTCATATTCTATTTACTAGCGTATGTTCTTGCAGATACTTGGCAATCAACCCAGTCATTATCTTACAGGACGTATTCAAGCATGTTATCGGTCGATAATTCTGTTCATCAGTCAGATCTTTGGTTTTGGGCACGAGCAATGTCCTTCCTGCTGGCCACCACACGGGTATCATGTTTTCATTCGAGATGATCACTATGAATGCCCTCAGAAGCGCTTTTTGGACAGCTGCTACTTTTTTCCACCAGAAATTCTGTACACCCTCTATTCCTGGAGCTGTCCAGTTCTTTCTCATTTGTAACGGTAAACTCATTTGTAATGGTGATATTTTCAGCAAGCAGCCGTTTCACTTCTTCCATCCACGGCATGTTTGGTGTTTGTTCAATTGTTTACCAAATTGCTCCCTAAAATCCGACACATTTTTCGATTCTTCCTTCCCTGACTTTATCTCCTTCTAAACCTTTCTGATCGCGTTGGACTCAGGTAGACTCAAACCCGCCGGATGCCAACCCTTGCCTAAGGGTGACCCGAAGGTACCGGTGTCAAAGGGTAACCTCATACTCCCCCGCCGAAACTCCACAGCCGGATGCAGTTTCATGTCAATGATAAGGACTTAATTATTTTAGGCAAAAATGATCATTCTTATTATCATAATTATTAGGATTATTATTAGAATTATTATTAGGATTATTATAAGGATTATTATAAGGATTATTATTAGGTTTATTATTAGGTTTATTATTAGGTTTATTATTAGGTTTATTATTAGGATTATTATTAGGATTATTATTAGGATTATTATTAGGATTATGGCAAAATGTTTCGAGTACACTTCTGAAAAACATCTTCTCTGTCTGTAGGAAAAGCCTCATTCCCTGTTTGCCCACAAACGCAAATCTTAAAGTCTCGCATATGATAACATCAAATATCTGTTTTCTTTGTTCTCTCTCCCCTGAAACTCAACATCACGTTCTAAGCAATTGTTCCTCTGCTGCAACAGATGGGAGATATCTATGGAGACACAACAACGTCTTGAAAACCATTGCTAATCACCTCACTTCTACAGTCAAGGAGAGCGTTCAATCATTTGTTGACCTTCCAGGCTATAAATATCCAGGAGAACTATTTACATCACTGCGGCCAGATATCGCTTTGCTTCGAGACAAAACTATAATTGTGATAGAGTTAACCGTCTGCTTTGAAACTAATCAAAAAACAAAAAGTACAAGGATCTCCGACATGATTTAATAGACTCTAGGAAGAATGTAGATTTACTTACCGTAGAAATATCAACCCTTGGGTTTTACTCAGCCAATATAGTCGCATTTGAAACATTATTAAAGAAACACGAACTGGACAGCAACCGTATTAAGAACATTAACAGAAGTGGCCTTACGCTCATCATATTATCTATTTTGTAGAAGAAATAAGCATTGAACTGACCCAGCGGTTTTGGAATATTATTAAAATGTAGGCGTTCTTTCTTTATGTTCTTAATTCTTATTACTCTTTTTTTTCTCTTCTTTTTCTGTTGTGGAAGTTGTTATTTCATTGTAAATCTACCAAGAAATCTCGCTGTCCCCAATGAGCTTGCCGGGCGACAACAGTGAGAATGTTAAATGAGAATAAACAAATAAATGGGATTGAAGTTTAAAAATAAACTACTAGGATTGGCCAAATCCAGCAAACCTCAACTTTCATTAATGAAAGTTTTGTTCTTTCTGTGTTTATTCTTTTCATTTATCTACTCTCTCCTTTTCTTTCTTCTTTTGCTTCTTTTAAATATGTTGAATATGTTAGTACTGTTGTTATACCAATGTAGAGTAGATATCAGGTCCAATAAAATCTTGCTGTCCCCTTCGTAATGGGTGAAAGCAGTGAGAATGATATGTACAATTTTGAAGCTTATTTTCCTTTAAAGTTACAGAATGAATATATGGCATGGAAATTTTTAAAATTTCTCGATAATGCGTGCTTTTTGAAAGGAAAGATGAGTTCCGAATTCCATTTCAGATTGTCTGTAGTTTCTACTATCTTTCCAAATTCACTGTTGAAAATAAGCAGCACTATATTGGTAGCTTTGCACGTGCTGTACTGGCATAATTAGCCTAACTGCTATCTTTCTTTAACAAATAGCGGTTGCTTCACACTTATTTCAAAACTTCATATAAATAAATAGGCCCATGGGTTTGTCATTTTAAAAGGCTGTATCCATTCAGGAAGATCTTTTCCCATCCGTTTCTTTACATGTGTATTCATGGAATTCTGATCACGTCTCATTTACAACAATTCAACTTTGTAAGTGACAGGTTAGGTCATACTCTTGATAAACTTGATATTCATGGATTGTCTTTTACATGTCTACAGTACTAGCTGTAAGTCTGGTCTAACTTATATTTCAAAATCAAATCATTGACCAAAAGCTCAACAAACCACGTTAGGGCATGCACTTAATTGCTCTTACAAAACGATGTCTAAAAGCTGAAGCGAATAGAAGACCAACTTTTCCCATTCGCCATTAAGTGTTGCAATCAGAATTTCATCATACTTCATTAATAATGATGATGTAATGTTCTCTTCCAGTTTAACATTAAGGTATCAAGAGAAGGTGTCCAAACCATGCAGTACGGGGAGAAGAAAACGAAAATAACATGGTACAAGTAAGAAATCATATCAAAGTTAAAGAAGCTCCATACCAATATGAAGTATACTTACCCTTAAGATTTGATGTCGATCGTCAATCAAATTATCCACTATTTCCAGTCCTCCTTGGGCACACAGAGAGGCGAGGGAAAAACGATATCCACCAACAAGTCTATAAGCCACCAAATGAAATAGAAAACACTATGGAATACCTATTGTTCATCAGCCATTCAAACCACTCTTTATCAATCTCCCTTCAAACTTAAAATTATTATTGCCTTTGATGCACCCCTAAACCAAGTATCCACTTCTTAGGAATATAAGGGTTCAGAAGTTGGGTAACATCGTACCTACATTGCCTCCTATCAAAAACGTCCTTTGGGCAAACAACTCCATGGTTCATCCCACAAATAAATCTTCCAGGAAAGTTGCAACCAATGTTTGTCTCACATCATACTTTGTACAAATCTTAAAGAGCTTTCATCCAACAAAATGCGAACATCTTCATGACGAAGAAAATGATATTGGTGAATCATTTTACAACCACTTATATTGGTATGCTGAGGCAATATGCCCCTGAACAATCAATAACAATCTATTGGAAAGACACATAGAATGAAAACTTCGAACCACATCAACCAAAAATAAAATGTCTGTCCATTCTTTCTTGCTCTCCATAAATAAAATGTTGATAGATACTGGAAGATCAACTATTTGTACCTTTGGGGAGGAAGTCTCTGCATTTTGTATAAAGTAGGATTGCTGTTATGAATACGATGAGATACAAAAAGCAGTTTTACAAATCTGTTTTAGGTTAAATAATTTTAACCTATGTTTAACAATTTCAAAAAAATGCTACCATGATTCTCACAATTCTTGTCCTGTCAAATGCATAGCAACTTAACTAAATAGCAAGGGAATCCCCACAAGGGAATCCCTAGGGAAAACAACATGTGAACCAAAAATTGGACTTATTCCTATTCTCTTAAAACAGGTTATTTAATTAAAAAATTGGATTTAGTAACATAGGAGGGGCACAAAACCTTCAGTTTCCACCATCCTTTGTACACTATTATTCACTCTTAGCAACTATTTTTTGTCCATATCTTGGAATAGATGTACAATAATGTAATAATAAGTTAGTATTGAGTAGCTCTTCTCAAACTAAAAAATAATTCATCACAAATAATGGAACAAAATGTTTCCTTGGACAATGATTACTTTTAACAGAGGTAAAAGTTTTTGAAGAATCTAAACAAACATGATAGTCCATTTAAAACATGGACCAAGGGGAGAAATCTTCCAAACAGGAACACAAGCATGCTTTGAGTCCTTAGTAAGTGACTGTCAGTAAACATAAAATGAGACATTTCACAATTTAAATGATAACTAATAATTTTCAAGAAAAAAAGAAATGACTATTTCATACCTGTCATGGAAAATTTTGTTCCTGTTAAATATTCTGACTTCCAGGAATTCATCAGGATCAAGAAATGATGATAATGGCCATTCAAAGGTCTTGAAATAATAACAAACATTATGGCTTACCCAAAGTCAAAATAAAACAAATTTGGGCAATAAATTCGAACAACCATTTGCTTGGTACTCTGGGAGAGACAGTTAAGATACAAGTATTTTGTTTACAAATATACCTCCATCTATAGATGTCTCCTTCCAAGGATTTAATTCAAATAACTTTTGCTGAGCACTCAGAAAATTTTAAAAATACTTGTGTGCATAACACAGTTGCATATTACTAGCACTAAAATTTTGTATTCCATTGTACAGAGGTGGGCAGTCGCCACACACACTAAAACCTGAAGTGAGGAAATGTAATGGTTACACTCACTGCAATGGTTCTAAGGCATTAAATAGCACATAAACCTGCAACTGTAGGTTAATGAGCCTCACTGTTCTGAAAGGTTTCTCCTAGGCTTCTTTCTTCCTATACATGCTTGTACTCATGTACATTTGGGCAGTGATTCCCAACTTTATCTGGATTGTCGTCCTCTTGGTGATCAAATAGGTACATTGTCCTATTACATTTTACATGTTGGTAGTTTTAAGTGTATTTTTGAGTACAGTTTTTAAACATTAAAGTCCAATTTCTCGTTCTCAATGTGATGGTTGGTATTGATTATGTAAGGACGGTTTCCTGATTTTGATTGTAAAATTAGTCAGGTATAGGAATAAGTCTATCACACTGTTCAAAAACATTTTCGGCACCAAGGGGGCCATATCACCCATGGTGGGACACTGCATTAGAGTATATCAATACTACAATCAAAAGTAAACAGACAATTCAGAAAGCAACATAAACGAATCAAGAATCTTTATGTGAATTCGTTGAGTTGATATATATCAGATAGTTAACAATTTAAAGAACAAAGTCTTTAAATCCCATTTGTATATTTATATAACGTGCTTGACTATTTATTGTATTGTGTGGGTCAAGTAAAGATAATGGATTAAAAGAGTCTTGCTCAACATGATTAGCTCGCTCTATTGTCTGTTTACACCCTGTGTACTTTCAGTTGAATGTTTCAGCCATTCTCATATATGAATATCAAGGAAGGTCACTCTGTTGTTACCTGAGCTTGGTCATGGTACTAAATAATATCATAACAACCTTTGGTATAATAAACCTGGAGCTATTCCTGTCATCGCCATTTAAAACATCTTAAGCCATTATTGTTACTCACTTACATCCATTAAAGCTTTGGGAAAGCAAAAAATGAAGTGTTCACCATATTGCACTGTTTTGTAATGTCTGTATACATGCAAATATTGATGGACAATACTAGAAAAATGGGTTACTATTCCAAAGGCTACACAATGAGAAACTTTGTTATTGCCAATTTTATTCAACTGGCACATAAAAAAGAAGCTATGAACTGGATGAAAATTATGAGAATGCAAAAATTGATAAAAGAAAGTACAACAACAGAGGACATACAGATGGTATAAAATTGAGTACTGAAGACATTTTTCTTAGTCAATATAGGCCTATTATCAACACTTGGAGTGAGAAATGTTGGCATGGAAGTTAGAAAGACCAATCAATGCCCTTCCAAAGATATCAATTTTAATCATGCAAGACACCAAACAGCCTCTAAAAATTGGAAACATACAGGTACAATAAGAATGGTTGACAGGTTTTACTGAGAATAAGCCACTGTAATTTTTAAGGAAAAGATTATTTATTTATGGATCTGACCTGATCAAATTTTGCATCTGTTCCACAATTTTCCAAAATTTTGGAGACATGAGTAACACCTGTAACATAATGTATGGAGAAAGACTAATACTTTAATAGTAATACAAAAAATTTTTCTTATAACCTTTACATTTCCTTGGTACTGAAACTTTACTCTGCTTATAACTAAGGTAAATAAGACCGAAACCTGCTGCTCACACAAATATTTAACACATCTCTGTGACTCAAAATGGATATGCATGTATGTATGGGGGGCATTTGTGAAGGTCATTGTAACAATTTGACACTTCTGGGCTTAAAAGTGCTGGGTAAAGTAGATGTTGTTCCCCCATCCTGAAAAGTGGGGGGCAAGTCCCCCACCCCCTAGAATCTACACCCATGATGCAGGGTGTGATTTAAAGCTGGGTTTCCTAACATGATGGCATGTATTGCAGTAATAAAAAGTAAAAGCATTTATAACACTGATATAATAAAAACATCAATTATTGTAGCTTAATATTGGGCCATGAACCCAAGAAACTCACTATACATAATAGCCACTGTTGTCTATCTTTAATGAAAAACTACTCAGCAGAGGCTTTTGGTGTTTGGGAAAATAACAACTATAAATGTCAACTATAAATTATAAGTGGACAATCATGGATTGTCTGTAAGGAGAATCTGTATGTAAGTGTTTGAGTATAGCAAATTCTGGTAAATCATAGAGAGTAGATATCTAATACTGTTTCACATATTGTATTCCATTGTGATGTAGTAATACACAAAAGATGATAGATCTCAGCTCTGTTTGGTTTTCATATACTACTTAGCAGTGGATTCAATGAATAACTCCCATTCTCACTGTCATTTCTCTCTGCACAATTACATTTATAGTAGTTGTCAGTGACCTCAGGCATAACTTCTCGTAAATCATGCTAATCAATCAATGACCAACAGCTGCATTATATACTGTTTGATTTTTTGTTAATCATCAATCAATATAAAACAAAATAAAGTGACGATGATGTGGATGAACAACTTAGTACAGAAGGGCAATGTTTTAGACTTGCAGGATGCAAAAAGCTGTCCATACAACTTTGTCAAAGTGATGGAGTCAGGGCGATCTAAATAACAGGCCTGGACAACTTGCAACTGGAGGCTACAACTGGAGGCCATCCGAAAATCTGGAATAAATTAACTTTTCATCATAAATCATAATATATGCAATTTACCATTGCCGTGTACTGGATTATGAAGTCATA
>JAAAKL020014177.1:0-12070 GCA_010016065.2 Carybdea cf. marsupialis auct. non (Linnaeus, 1758) | reverse complement strand
GGTTTCGGAGTTTAACAGAGTAAATGAGTTATAGACTTTCAGAGTTCAGAGTTGTATAACTAAAATATGTAAATATATATGGAGAACAAGGATTATCATATCTTACATAGATCATAGTTCTGACACGATGTGTTAGTACTACTCAGTACATGGACCATGATAAGTAATTTCTAGCTTCCTACATCAGTATGATATACCATTAAGTGGCATAGCCTTCAAATTACTCGTTTGTCAGTGGATGCTAAGGCAAACATGGGCAATAATACCATGTGAAAATTAAAGTAAAAGCGAAACGTAATGTTAAAATTCTGTCGTTCGATAAACTTTGACCTGGCCTATACAAGATTTGAACTCAAAGTTTACGTACATTTTAAACGGTCGTAAACTAGCATTCAAAGCTAGTAAATGAGGAATGATGCTGATACGACAGCTCATGTCTGGTAAATAAGATTTTTGCTGAATGTAAACAGTTCACTTGTGATGCAGTCGCATATACTCTGTCAGTAAGTGAGTCTTGAAAGGGTTACAATTGACAAGAGTGCAAAACTGTGTAATGAAACACCTTTCAAGTGCTTACATGCGGATCCGCACCTTAGTTCATTAAAATGTATCAAATTGCTAGCCATCTTTGAAATTCTTTCCGTCCGCAGTAGCAGAGCATTACATAGGACACAGATCTGAAGAATTCTTAACGTAAATAGCTAAAGACGGGTAGAGATCCAAATAAATGTTACAGCAACTTCGGTTTCAGTATCCTTGCAGTGGAAAAAACTGCTGTTTTAAGTATACGTATGGTAACAATTCTATTGAGTAGAGGCAAGCACTTGGAAAATCACTGCAGTTGGGAGGGAGCGGAGGCAAACATAGTCATGCCAACAAGGACATGGCCATTATCTCATGTAGTAAAGAATGAAATTTGGAAAATTTCCTTAGATGCTGAATTTGAAACTAAATACTCCTGTTGAAATTGGTTTATCTAATCTTGCCAACTTTCGGAAAGTGTTATGGATGATAGATCTTGTTTCATATAAGAAGCAGAATGATTGGGAGGGAAAGTGTACCTTTATTGCCATTGAGTTCATGTCTAAGGACAAAGACCTTTCGCAACTTACTGAAGTACCAGGCTTGACCTTACTCTCGTTATCATAACATAGGCGCATATCGCTGTATGAATGTGGGGAGAAGAAAAGGATTAAACATGGACAATTTGACATTTCTGGGCTCAAAAGTGGGGGGGGGGGATAAAGCAGATGTTGTTCCCCATCCTAAAAAGGGAGGGTGGAGAGTCTCCCCATCCCCTGCGGAATCTACGCCCATGTATCATAACCATCACCCTGATCATCATGTCTCAGCCACAATAATTGGGTAGAATGGGCTTTTATGTGTAATGTCTTTCTATCGCTTATAAGTCTTGCTGTAAAAGCTTTCCCATGTCTGAGCAAATCACCTGTTAAAATGAAAATTTTTCTCCATAAATATAGTTAGTCGATTTCATGTCTATTTTACTTTATCGACATAATTTCCAAGATAAGAATACTGCTGAGGACTTAATTTGACAGGAATTAGGGTGTCAGACAAAATTGAGGTTTCTGAGGTTGTTGCATGTATTGTAAGAGTGTTATTGGCGTCAAAGATACAGTATATACTGGGATTGTTTCGTAGTTCCTATTTACCATCATGGCAGTCTTTTTAACCTAGAAAATAGAGATTTTGAAGGAAGAATATCCCAAAGAACCGTATATCTAACAATTCAGGTAGCGATGTATACACTATAAATTACTAATCATCAGTTAGGGGTTAGACATTTTCTTTCATAGTATGTTACAGAGTATGTCGTAGTCCATTCCTATTTCCTGGATGTTAACCTTGTTCCACCAGCCACCACCCCCAACCCCTCTCTTTACTGCCTTCTGTGAAAATTATTGTCCTTTGGGAATGTAGTGAATGATGAATATTTAGGTGGTGGCCCATGTGAAAACAAATTGTCGCAAGCGCATTGTAACTAAATCGTGTCTTCTAACCCTGACGTTAGAATAACTATACTTCGATGCTGCCTAAAAACTATGCAAGATCGACTAGACCATTGCAGATAGAGGTGTAAATATGCTTTCAAGAATGCCAAAGTACACTTCAGGAGATTACGTTCATTCTGACTGTATCTTACTGTTAGTATATGATGATAAAACAAAATCCGACTTTAAGGTAGGTAGCAGGTAAGGTGAAAACGGTTAAATCTAAAGGCATCAAAATACTAAAAATTGCTAAGAAAACATAGATTAGGTTAATGTTATAAAATATATTGAGAGAAAATAGAAGTAGCACCTTCGGGAAGACCAAAACATGGTGATACTGCGGCAGTAACAGACAATCAAAGAGATATATATTGAATATTTTATGGAAGAAGGCAGAGAGCTATGGTCCGCTGCAGAATTGAAAAGAAAACGACCAAAACCTGAGGGTCGTTGTCGCTTAGCTCAAGAATACTTCTTGCTGTATCCCATGTGATATTAACCCTTATGTCTACGACTGAAAATTATATATCATGTCGAATAAGCTTCATGAAGAACCAGTGAAGCAGCGGAATAAATACGGCATTATTAAGGATATCAGATAAGGGATTCGGTGATGGGTTGACTCAGCTGAAGTATTCCTCGTCAAGTTACATCTTTTATAGGTTACTGGATGAAGTCAATGAGAATGCCTCAAGGGACCAAAAAGAATGGATTAAAGTCTCACATCTGTTATAGTAAACTAGTTGGAGGTAAAAGTGTCGCATCGGCTGGCCAAGAGATACAATGAAATCCCAGATTGTGTCGATAACTTAAGTACAAATTCCTTCCTTGTCTTCATCGGTCTTGTTTTCACCTTGCTCTCGAGGCTACCGTCATGAAAATAGGTAGGACACTGCTTTGTTGCCAAAAATGCATTTATGTACATTTCCAATATATGCCTACATTTCGTTTGTCGGCCACATTCTGTATTCGGGACTTTTCAAACGAACACTCACTGACCTTATTGCATGGTTCAAACTCTTAACATCTCGTCCTACAGGCACACGTCAATAAAATAGACAAATTCATACCCGTAGTAACTGAAATCTCGGAATCTTAGTCCTAGATAGCACAGTTAAGATTTAAGCTTGCAGCGCTTGAGTCATAATCCAATGTTTCAGTCAGGAAGCTTCAAGATACAATATTATGCAAATCTGCAATACCTCGAGCCCTTTTAATTGAAACAACATAAATCAATATCAGACGAGGTACACCTATCTTTTGTCATGATATTTGATTTTTCTCAGTATTGGTCCTAAAGTATTAGTTAAAGCTCCTTCGTGGATTGAATAGAATATACCGCGAAAGATAGCAAATGATATCAATCATTTTGGAATCTCATCAATTTAGTGCAAAGCCAATATCGACCTGTATTGCAACTCGATTATAAAAGGCGTCTAAACGCTCGAGCTGTACTGTTCGTATCCACAATTAGTTGACGCTGTAGAGCAACAAATAGCTACGAAACTGATAAAAATAGCTACTCAGTGATATAGAAAATAATTTAAAATGATGCATTATGATCAAGGACTTATATGTAAACCTGAGCTCAGCTTTCTACTGCTTCCAATATTTCGCCGTACGCATAGAGGAGGGCCATAGGGTTGTTATTTGTCTATCCTGTCACGTGCATGGTCCTGAACCATATCACAAACACATGCAAAGTATTAGAACAAGGTTACCATATTCTACGTACCTTGCGGACACATACCGAAGTAGCCGTAGGAGACCGGATCAGCATAATACATGTTTTGATTTATTGGATAATCAGCTACCATATCCAAAGGTGTTAAAGCAGGAGACATCATGGTTGACCAGAACTTTATTTCCAACATCAAAGCATAACTTTAGATGGATAGACCAAATATTTGTGATACGTAGAGGCCGATCGACATTCTGTTCCCGAAATCTGATAAAATTAGCCTAATTGATTGTAAAATGTGGTAAGATTTCTTGAGATGTTCTAATCTCCTTTTTCCTTTGTTAAGAAATTGAAAGACCTTGATAAGCCCCGACTGACGTCATCAGCTTCGTAGAGATATTCATAGGTAACTAGACAAGCGCTGTCTCCCAATTTCTAAAGGGGGTTGTACCAGAAACCTGATCATCGAACTAACTTAGAAATTTCTGTATCAGTTCTGCGTCATACATTTATGTCTCCCCCACACCCAAGATAGTACAAGAGACACTTTTATGTCTTGTTGCAGCTACTCACTTGCAAATGATATAATTTTGAGTCAATGTCGGCAAAACAGAAGCTTATCAAACCTAGACTGCATTGAAGTCAACTTGATAAGTGTGGAAAGACTACAGCTGTGTATAAACGTAGCATTTATGATATGTAAGTGGACTAGCGTATACCGTTAGCTCTCAGGAATTCTAGTTTTTAACTACGCCTATCCTAGGGGAAAATGGTTTACAACATTAGAATTTATTATTTACACGATTTCTGCTATATAAGCAAAATTAAAATCCATAAAAAATACCTAGAAAATTGCCATAGGATGAATTTCAGGAAACAAACTCGATTGATCGTTTTTATTTCTCTTGAAGAAAAATTTTTCCATATATTTTACATTTAAAAAAAGTTAGTATCCAGTACCTATTGAACATGTTTTGATTGTGCTTTCATCAAGGTAACGTAATACCTTTTATTTTTAACTTTCATGATATGTCTATTATCCCCATAAGGGCCGAATATTTTTGTTTAAAACTTTACCATAAGACTCATTTCGGGAAATTAGACTCGACTGATAGTTTTTGATTCTCTTGAAGAAAATTTTCCCATATATTTTACAATTCAAAAAAGTTAGTATCCAGTACCTATTGAACATATTTTGATTGTGCTTTCAGCAAGGTAACGTAATGTCTATTATGTCTATTAAGACTCATTTCGGGAAATTAGACTCGATTAAATGTAAACAAAATGAAGGGCATTCCGTTCCACGATTTATTCTTTCGTATAACTAGATTTCTGATGCCTAAGTGCAACCTTTAAAGAAAACATAATCAATTTCCATTATAAGGATAATAGCCCTAAAAATGTAAAAATCATGGAAAAGAAAATGTTGATCATGATTCAATAGTTGTTCACACTCGTGAGTTTAAGCTCTTTTCATTGTCTTCAGTGCACTTCCTCTGCATACTAGGATTTTAACATTCGGATGCCCAAGAACAAATGCGCATTTTTGATGTCAAAGGGCAACCTACAATGATCATTTCATAGCATCAACACCAAATGCATCAGAAGGCGAGGGGCGAGTATGCACAAAGCAAGAAAAAGCCGTCCGTTGAGTTCAATTAGACTTATTGCTCACCTTGTTGTAACGAAATCATTTTATTTTCCGTACTTGAACAATTTAACTGTTGTTTCAATTTTTAGTTAGCTAGCACCCTCACAATTTTTGGCCTAGGGCATTTACATGGGACGATGAAATTGATCTTCTTCCTCGGGTGCCATATCAATTGACATCGGCGACCAAGTGTCTGTTGTAACACGCCGTGAAAACTTGAGATCTTCCCAGACAAGGCCACATGCTCTAGTTGTCCTTTTCGAATCACGTGACCCAGGAATTTGATCTGTCGCAATTTTATTGTTTTTATTGATTTTAATTAATTGGAAGAAATGAAATTAATAAGTGATTACAAATGTATTAGCCTTAAAATGAAAAGAATAGGTAAAATAGCGGAAGAAAAAGGATATCAATGATGAAGTATCGGATTCATATTGCTTGACGTCGTCGCCAGACACTGGACACAAAAAACCGTCTATATTGAAGGTTAAACAATCCCACATAGAATTCATAGGAAATAAAAGGGTTGGGACACAGTGTTGCAAATAACACCTGTATGAGTGACACATATTTTGGGCCCTCGTGTTATTTAGAATCGAGTAAGTTGTGAGCAGATTCATTTTTACCGACGAAACAGAGACTTTATTTTGATAAACATAGCTTTAGCAGCGAAAACATGAAATGAAGAAAGCACTTTAGTAATACACTGAAGGGAACAGCTGTCGGCGCAAATCGAGTTTCATTTAAAAGTTGGCCGATTGGTAAGCAGAGATTACGTTGCAAAGTAGACTATCTGGCAAGAACATTTAGCAAGATGTATCCGTTACTTAGCAATATGTATCCGTCACTTATCAAAGTTTCGTAGTTTTATGCCAGTAAACAACTCTCTAAATTTACAGGAAAATGTTTAGACCATCCATATAGGGAGAGAAAAAACCAAACAAGCGCTACATGGCCAATATTGCGAAGAGATAAAAGATATAGGATCAAAGGAATACAGAATGTGATTATAGAACTCACAACTAAAAAGATGTTGAATGTATGGTGACGGGCTTGATGATAACTTCAAAATTTGAGGGAAACGAGGTGCAATCAGCATCTGTTAAGAAGGCAATCATTGAGCTCATATGTAAAGTTTGTAAGACGTCGTAGGATAGATATCAGTGGCAATACTATCAATGGGAATACTTGTACAGATAAAGTAAAAATGACTCTATGACTCTAAAGTTAAGACAATCATTTGAGACATTTTAGGACAGAAAGGACTCCAGTAATGTGGAAGTAGTGCTAACATGGAATTTAATGCACAGAAAAAGCAAACATGTGCAAGCCTTGTATTTTTTCATAGTAAAAGAGATTGTGTGTTATAGGGTAGAAGAAAACATATATTTCTTGTGAATAAGTCAGTTTAAGGGTAATTCAGTTCTGGTACAACTCTCCAGGAGGATAGGGTGGTAACCAGGCTTTTGAAACAACATTTGCAATGAAAATATTGATTGGATCTGAGGAAACAGATTTACTAAGTTATATGCTTCTAACTAGACAAGAAAGTTTAAAACATATAACTCATTTCGATAAAAGTTCAAATGAAAGCATTTCTGGTATCTGTATAAGCGTTTAAAAAAGCGAAGACAATGTTTTTTCCTAGAGTCAGAGGCCCTTGGACAGATGTATTGTACTTTATAGAGGAACAAGATAACAAAGAAGGAAACAGGGTGTCACCAATATAAAGCACAATATCCGGAAAACAACAGTAGTAATTAAGTATTATGATAAAAAAGTCAATGTACAGGAAAATTCCAAACCGCATTTCCGGGCATAAATATAAGCAAATATACGTAAACAGTTACTACCAGATTATCAGATAAACAAGCAGTTTCATTACCTTTTTGTGCTAATGTCATCAAGTGTTCCTTCCTTCTCTGTAAGCTTGCAACTGCCTTTCTTAGCGGCGATGTGTGGTATACAGCTTGTCAAAGTTCATAGAAATTCTTGATATAAATCCACGGGTTTACTACCTAAAGCATATAAAACACAGGGCGTCACAGCTGATCGAGGTTAATGTTTTCTTTTTCTCCTATTCTTCCTCGCCAAGAGGATAGTTTACTCAATTGATGCAGAGCTAGCATAGCAAGCAGAAGGTTCAAGTTTTGAATCTATGATCGGTTTCCAAATTAACAACTCCTCCCGCAAACCCAGTCGGAAAATGGATAACTGCTATTAGCTGGAAAGGGATGTAAACGGGTGGCAAAGGAAGCAGCCATCTAATCTTACAATGCCGTAGCCTACGTTAAGTGATTCTCTACTACATAGCATCCTCTACACTCTGTAGCCAAGTACAGAACATTCTTCCCCTCTTGTTCATTTTTCCTCCTTTGATTGCATGGTACACATGCTTGTATTTATGTCTCCTTCTTAGTGCATATTTACGAAGAATCAAGTGTGTAAACAGATGAAGCACCTATGACGATTAAAAGAGTATTAGACCTAGACATATTACAAAAGAAATCAATAAAGAACCGAAAAACTATACTCTGTATCTAGAAACATCTGAGCCTGGAGTTATTTAGAATAATTTCCCGTTTTATGTTCATTACAATATCAAAGGAAGCCAGTGAGAATGAGCTTAGATTTACATCACGAAGTTAGATTGATAAGCCAAAGATGCTGTTGAATACAATTACTACGAGAGAATGAAAATGTCTCAAGGCTACAATTACCGAGGAAATATATGGATATGTAGAGGGAAAGGAAACAGCAAATGCAACTAGAAAAAGGCAGAAACAAATGCAATCTACTCCTCATTGTGATCGAAATATTTACAGAAGTCAATAATGAAATTAACTCTCCTTTACTGATTATACTACGTCATTTGATAGGATGAGGCATTTCGAAATAAACAGGATAATTTAAACAGGTGGATACTAGCGTAAATATATGAATTTATATACATATGAATGACTACATATACGGTTTTTTAATTTAAGTGATAAGACTAGATAAGGCAATGTGCTTATTTTGGAAGATAAAAAGAGGAGTAAGACAATGATGTGTACTCCCAACCTACTTATATTTTCTGCACTTAAAATGATTGTGTGAGAGGACCTGGTGAATCGATCTGGAAGAACAGTAAGCCTGGAAATAGTAAACACATTACGATGCACTGATGATACTCAGCGCAGAAAGCGAGACTGACCTGCAAAACTATTGGATATCTTGGGAAAAGAAAGCAATATACAGGTTTTACAAGTTAACAGTAAGAAGAGGTAGATTGTGGTATTTAGACAAACATGAGATTCCAGTGTACCAACTGACCGATATCGGAAATGCAGTGAAAAAGTAAAACAATTTTAAACATTTAGGAACAAAGATATCAAGCAATGAATGACAAGGTAATTGAAAAGATGGAGTGAAAACAACTTTCCAGAAAGAAATGTAAGGATAAAAAACCCCTGCGTACCAGGAGTAGCGTTCTAAAACATTACATTAAGGCCATTCTGTTTCATGGATCTGAATCATGGAAAAGGCATGCGACAGAACGACAAAGAGAACGGGTGCAGCATAGATACAGTTCCTGAAAAGTATCCTGTAGACTCCATAAGTCGCACAAAGCAAAAATGCTGCGATCGTTATCGAGTACAGAAATGACCAACATTATTCATAAAACATGCAGTGTTAAGAGAATTTTTGTGCCAGTTAATCATGATAAACCTAGGCCTTTATTAGAGATTTTACCGGATTAGGTAATAATTGGTTTCTATAGTCGCCCTCCGTTGTTGAACGGACCCTACTCGCACAGGTACAGATCCCACCTTATAAGGATCCAAATGGGTATGATGCTCTTTCTAGGTTTTTTATCCGAGATAGGATGCACTTGGATCTACAACAATTCATGAGATTTGAATAAGCCAAATCAACGCTTCCTTTCATTTTTGCACATGCCTTCCTAAAATCATGGATGTTTAAAATTAAAATAGTCAACATTGGGATAATAATAAATTATGGATAGAGATCTTATCAAGTGTACCTCGTAAGAGTAGGCTTCTTAGTCTCGCTTTTTATCCGTACCGATTTCGATCCCGTTCCAGCTGTGTAGATGAGATCGGATCCAAACTAATCCACTTCCAGTAGCAGTTTTAACACTATTTTGCTAGGGGAGGGGGTGCTTTGATCCCCCTATGTAACTTTCCATCGGTATGTTTTACGATACTGAACTTTGACACAGTTAGTATAATCATTCGTTGCCAAAATGGTGAATAAAGTTTGTATATCGGAGCTATACTTCATTGGATATGGGCTTTTTGGTCTACCAAGTTCATCTGCCATAATTGGTTAGCACGTCATTTTGTCTAAAGTTTCTTTCCTTTTTCATTTTGCCTTCAAGTCCAGCCTTTTTCTTACAGCACACTCATATTTCTTAATAAGAAACTAGGGCTACAAAGGCTAAAAATTGAAGAACTGTCAAGGTATATTTCTATTTGTTTTCCGTTAGATTTATTGACTGCATTGAACTTAGCAGATCCCTCATCTCATTACCTTATTCATAAACAGATCCCACCACCATACCTGTCAACAAGCAGTTGGCTTTGTTACATTTAATTCCAATGTTGGGCTGATTTAATTTTTGAGTGTTTTGATAGCTTCATTTATTCGAATGTTTATACAGTGTGATTTGTAACAAGCATGACGTTGTTTTGTATCGTAAATTCAGTAGAGTCGATTCAACAAAGGCATGAATGATACCATACTTCTGTTGCTACATTGTTTGTTTTGTGGATGCCTCGTGCCTGTAAATATGACTAGGCCTGTTTATTGAGGAGAGATTTATGCGTCAGGAATTCTATGCTCATCAATCTTTCATGTTGTGACTCAAGAAACTGTAAAGAATGACTCTAAAATGTCCGAAAAAATTAGAAACTTTTAGCCTTATCCTTCCAAACACGTTTCTTTACAAAAATATTAAGTGTAAACTTTTGATGACCATTTGTTGTTTTAGGTACGCAGGAAACAAAGGGATAAAGCATTAGTTAGCCATAAATTTGAGAAATTTTTATTTACGTATGCAATTTGACTCGGCGGTCTTGTTCGATTTTCGACCACACTTGATTTTTCAAACAAAAGGTTTGAGTAGACGGGCCAAAAATTTAAACATCGAATTTCACTAGCCTGTAGCACCTACGGGCGAGAAATGGTAGGGAAATTTACTAGGACAGCTCAAGCCGCTCTGTATTACTTCAGGTACGGATTAAAGTACATCCTTGCCCTTGATAAGAGAGTCTTATACTTCGACAAGTTGATCACCCAAGAAATTCTTTATACAAATAAGTTTTATTTTTGTTTGAAAAATTGTAAATTTTCTTAATACGGCAGTTTTTCAAATTTATCTTCCGTTCCGGGAGATTGGTTTGCATTGAGAATCTGTATAAACGCAGTGAGGAGAATTCTCAATTCGATTAACTTGAATATTCTAAGCTTGATATTCCCTCTCATAATATCTAAATTGCAAGTTAAGCTTAATGATCAAATAGGCAGGAAAAGTAAGCGTCGCCTTGTTTGTATGCGATAAGAAATGATTGACATGTTATTGTTTACTCAGTTCTCATAAACAAAGGATAATTGACTATTTGTTTAAATCTTTCGCAATCGCGTATACACTATTTCTTTCCTTGGTAACAACCTGGCCAGTCAATTTAAACATAAGCGTCATTCAACTCGTAAATCAAAATATCTGCTTCTATCAGTGGCATGGTCTTATTATTTTACTGTGCGATGACGTAAATTATCGATCTGTTTTCATGTAGTTTTAATTTGTCAAAGCATAGAACTTTTATCTAATTAGTTGGGAGATTAGATGGCTGGTTCGCCTTAAGGTAATACTCCACTCGCATGCTTCGGACAAATGCAGTTCAAAGAAGACGATTTCGTCATCACAGAGCACAATTTTCTCTCCCCTTGTTCAAACCTATGCTTCTTTAGCAACACTCTATCGTGTGTTACGATTTTATATCATTTTGGGTCTTAGTAGTATCTAAGTAGTTTCCTCAACGGAGAATAACAAATCTATTTTCTAGCATAGATACCAACATAAGCAACTCCAGACAAGATGGCACAGTTGTCTAAGTCAAGATCGGAATTTGAAAAACAGAAATGCTATAGAAAGTCAGCTATGTGCTTTACCAAAGTAGATGGAAAGAATAGGTTCTCTCATAACAAAGACTTTTGGGAACATGATTTGGTAATCTGTTACTCTCTGTAGGATACTGATTTGTCTACGAGCCCGCACTATCCAATAACAAAACTTACTGAGAACATATATGTAAAATCAAATGGGGGATAAATCAGACAGACTAGGGGATTCTTCACATAATTTATCACTACTTTATCCTATTTTCTGTCTCCTTGGACTCAAAAGCTTTCTAGTACTTACTTATTAAGGATTGAGGGGGTAAATCCTAGGAAACCAAGTCAATACAACTTGATTACAGACCACTTAAATCTCGAAGAGATTCGCAAGCATCTCAAACTAAATAAAAGAATATAAGATAAGAAAAACAACAAATCGGTCCGAGAATTAAGGAGTAAATTCTCAATTTAAAGTCTGGTAGGGTACGTAAATTAGGCAAGATAGAACTACATTCATGTAGATCATTAACCCAGATAAGAAGTCGATAAGAGGACTGTTTTGCCTGGTCTGATTTTGATCATGCGCAGGATCTCAAAGGTATT
>JAAAKL020014176.1:0-12070 GCA_010016065.2 Carybdea cf. marsupialis auct. non (Linnaeus, 1758) | reverse complement strand
TAAATATTTACTCTGTCCAGATTGAGAGGAGTGCTTAGTGGACCTTGACTCTATTTTCCTGATATCTCTTAAATGGCGTACTTATTCTTGTTAAGTAAGCATTAAGAGATAATTCTTCAGCAATTTTTTCAGGAATGTTTGGGAATAAACACAACTTAAAAAATTAATAAATGATTTTGTAAGCAACCGTTCAAGTGCATGGATAAAGATCTTTTTGTCAGCCTACATCTTTGGCAATAACTGGGTGAATTGCATGCACTAAGGAAGATGCGTATGGTCAATTAGACCAAGAACTTGTGCTCAATTAACAGTTTGAAGAAGACGGCCATTCCAGCAATGAACAGTATTTAGGTATCGAGTTTTCACTTTCAAACAACTAACAGACAGTATTATGTTGGCGAGGTAACCTTACAAACTTGTCTCAACTTCAAAGTTGTCCGTAGAGAGCATTAGTGCATAATAGTAAGATATATACTGTATCACAACATAATAAAATTTTCTCATGGAAGCTTTATGAGGAGCTTCTGCATTATCTGTATATAATCAACTTGTAGTCAGAAATACGATTTGCACAAGGCGTTATCTATACTTATCTTCCTTTTTTATCATATTGCAATTTTAACGGTCTCTGCTCATATTTTGCACTAAAATTGATTTTATTGGTAAGGAATTTTGTTAATCTAGTAAAGTCTCAGTCTTTTTTTACTTTTTGTGGCTTTTATTACTGTGGCTATGACTTGATATATGCTTGGAATGTATATTTTATCTTCAGAAATTTCCCTTTCTTTTGCTTTACAAGATGTACGAGTTTAACAAGGCGGAAGTGGCAGCAGCATATGCAGAAGGCTTTGGCTGCTCATCCATTTTTATGATTAACCGGATCAATAGTAAAACACCACAAATGGACTCCTTTGGTATAACTCTTCAGATTCCTCTCGGTGTAACCCCCTCTACAGAAGATGTTGTGTATGTATTTCGGAGGGAAAATAGTGACATATGGGAAGACATTACTCCTAGCACGCTGTCATTTACAGAAGATAGAAGTGCGATTCAATTGAAAGTAAACAGATTCAGTGAGTACGTAGAAGCAATTCCATGTTCTATGAACCTTAATTATTTTCATTGTGTTGTTTCATGTTTTTTATTAGTAGATGTTTCATTCAATTTTAATCTGTTTGTCGTTTATTGATGGCCTATTCACTATTACTTTACTTTTGATCAGGGTATTTAACTTGGATACATTTATTGACGGGATAAGACCCCGTCAACCAATCTCGACACCAGCGAGAACACTCTATCAGAGGATATGACCCAACTCGGCAGGTATTTTGACAGATGGTACCTGCGCATTAATAGTAACAAAACTACAACTACAGCCTTCCATTTGAACAACCAGCTTGCTAACATTACGCTGGAGGTTTCAGCTGATGGTGTTGTGCTTCCTCCATAGGCTGAACCTGAATACCTGAGGGTAACTCTAGATAGGTCCCAGACCTACCGCACACACCTCAAAGATAGCTCACAAAAACTCAAATCCATAATTAGGAAATTTACTGGAACAGGTTTGGGCGCCTCACAGTGTGTTCTGAGAACCTCTCCACTCTCATTATGCTATAGTGTCGCTGAGTATGCAGCACCAGCTTGGACGAGAAGTGCCCACATGCCAAAGGTGGACATTCAACTAAATGAGGTGATAGGACTGATAACTGGGGCAATCAGGTCAACACCACTAAACTGGCTGCCGCCATGAGTAACATCGCACCCCCACAGTGCGTAGAGACAGCCAACCAAAAGGCCTGTAACAGAATAGCCTCACTTCCGCAACGGACACCAGTAGTGGAGATCCTGGCTTAGGCGCCAGACATTTCAAGACTGATATCCAGACGACGTTTTTTAAATTTAGAAACTAGGAGTACTCCCCTGAAGAGCATGGAGACTAATTTGGGCCGAGGTTACCCCAGCAAATGGAGATCTTATAACAAACCCCACTTGGAAGCTGCAAGGTTTTTCAGACCTGAGCAGAACACAGTGGACAACCGCCAATCAGCTGATAGACAAGCATGGAAGAGCACAAAGGAAACTGCATAGTTGGGGAGTGACAACCACGCAGGAGTGCCTTAAGGGTGGCCAGGCCTCTCAAGACACCGACCATCTGGTACTATATTGTCCCATCACAGCAATAGACGGGGGGGATACTCAGCGGTGCTGGAGAGTGGTGAGGCGTACAGGAGATGGTCCCAGGAGGTCCTCGTTGAGGTGTGATTGCCATACGAAACTACGAATTTTTGTGATAGCTGATGTTTAGTCTGTCCCCTGCAGGTATTCACAGGGACAGCAGCTTTTATGTACAGAGGTATACTGACAGCACCCCATACTGGATCTTCCTTGGATCCATTTCTGTTTTCATGTCTTTTTCGGAATGTTTCCTTCCATTGGTTCCCACCATGTCACTGCCCTGATATTCTATGTGTAGCTTGGCTAATGATATGATCAGATAGTCTTCTTTTGTATTTGCTATTTCACTCTTAAGATGGCTTGACTTGGAAAGAGTCGGTACTTTCATTTTTATGCTTTGATTTAAAATTATTTAATTGTTCCTTTTCATTTCTTGCGGAGCATATAGACATGTTCCTTTTATACTTCTTACATATGCTGTATGTGGGATAAGTAGTTGCTGACATCCAAAAATGTTTATGTTATTAAATGTTTCCAAATATATTTATCTTGTTCGGGAGTATTCGAGACAAGAAATGTCAATAGACGTTCATATGGACACTTTGTTGCATATGGAAGTAATATTTTTAAATTTCTCACCAATGGTAAACTTGTGAGACACTAAATACGAGTAATAATTTTAGTTTACAAGACGTGTTTCGGTTCAACCATAATCCATCATCAGTTGATTTACAGTAACGCCATTTTTCTGGAATACTTACGCACAAATAAAGACATCTGCTGACGTGACTGTTGCCAGGGCAATGCTAGCTACACTACGCTTCCCTTGATGGAAGAGACTTTAAAAATAATAAGATAGCATATGCATGCTTGCAGGCACCCAACTGAATACGTGGTGGGCAAGGTGAGCAATGATTGCTTGAAAGAAAAAAATTGACAGAACAGAATAGGACGCCATGTTGCTAGAACGGATGGCACCTGAAGCTAGAGATAGTGGAGACATCTGGTTAATGGAGGAGGGGGGAGGCTGGGGGCGTGAGCAAAGTGAGAGAGAGGACATAGAGAAATCGATTTACAGTAACTTCAATCCATGAATCAATCAATGCACAAGTCTCTGTATTTTTTCCAGGTATGCTCCTGTTGTAGTGGAGGCTGGAGGTACTGCATCAAAAATCCAGCAATGGCTAAACGATTTTGTGAGAAGATTCAAGAAAAAATCTCCTGCGATGGTTGCCCTTTTTAGCAAATTAAAGCAATGCATGCTTTGTGTTGCCCTGGTGTCAAGCACATTTACAGAGAGAGATTTTATGTTGAAATGTTTAAGAGATACGAATTGGAAAATGGAAGATGTCAAATACATAAATGAATGTCTAGCCCAGGGAGATCAGGTAGAAGTGACGATACGGGGCCAGTATGGAGCTAATACCGAGTTGGACTGCATCAGGTAAGCTCAATATCAGTGTGCAGACAGTTCGATTCATTACTCTGTGAATTTGAATTACTACCAGCAAGCGTTAAATGATGATTTTAAGTGTTGGGTAGGGTATATCAATTTCATGTTTATGTTTAAAGTAGAATAGTTGTGCAAAGGCTTTCTGTATATTTTCAAATAACATCTTACTACTATTAAATCTTCAGGTTTGTAATGAAAAATGGCGACTAGCTATTACTGATAACTTTGTACATCATCTTTCTCTTTGGTAGTTTCAAGATGATATGCAATTCAAAATCTTTCTCTTTGGTAGTGTCAAGACATCACTAAGGGTAAATAAGTTGTGCCTGTGTTTGAGTTTGTGAATGGGAATGTTTGCACCAATCAGATATAGCCTACAACCTCTTCTGTCATTTCTTTTATAAGTTGGGTTAGGGAGACGAAATATTTAAGCTAGCATCGATGATTTCTAGCCGTTTTCAGAAATCATTATTTTTGATTGTGGTTTGGTTAATGGAATACAAAGGTGCATTGAGACATGGGTGAAATATGTAGGCAAAATGTTGTGTAATCATGACAGAAACATTATTATGATATCATACGTCTATAGTGAAAAGTAAGTTTGACTACTAAAGGAAAGCAAATGAGCTTGTTATTCTCTTCTTCAATATCTGACTTCCAGTTCCAACACTAAAGCTAGCATGTATATTGTCTCCTGTGTCAAATTGGCACACTGAAACATGGAGAATACTTGCCAAGTGATATTTGTAATCTAGATTTTTTTTCGCATATCACTTGGGATGTGCCACTAAAGTGTTCAAGCTAATTATTTTGGCAGTATCAGAGGGGCATCGAGATGCAGAAAGTAATCTTTGTTCAGAAATCGCTTATAAAAGTGTTGTAAAGATTCGAATATTCGAGGAAATTCGTTATTTTGATCTGTTCGTGATAAATTGAAACCTTACATTTATATTGTCAGGAATTTTACGATCCTTCTTGTGCAGGTTTGACAGATCCAAATTTACGCGTATGGACATGGAACTTTATCGACGGGAAGGAGAGGAAACTAACCATGAAGGGTATTTGAATCTTTTCTTACACCCGCACAATTATAAACTCTACGAGTTCATATGCAGGGATATCTTTGAGAGATATGACCAGGCACGCTCAGAAGTGGTAAGTTGATTTTTCGCCGATTATCTCCCCCATGGGAACCCTAAAATACATTAACGTATATGGGGTAACTTTACAACAAGATTATTGTCTTTTGTAAAATATTTTAAATGAATGTAATCAACTGGACAGTTTGACATGTGGACATACCCAAATTACAAGAAGAAGCCGAAATATTCGTTTCTTCATAATACTCAAAAAACAGACTAGTTGCTTTCATAAAGAGATGAAGTATTGGATATCATTTATTGCGTACAATGTAGTAAGGGTTGGAAGAGGTTTACTAATCTACCATCGAACGGGTAGGACACTGTTCTCCTATTAAGGAATAATAATCTTCGAAAAAATATGTGTAGATTTTGTCGAGCGTAATAACTTAAAAGTCATATATGACACAGTATTTAACTGTGGCAATTTCTGATTTAATCAACACTTGAGAAAAAGCCTCCGAGTTTCTTTTCTTAGTTTCATCGTATATAGTGATCACCTCTAAATATCGAAGAAACCTTTGGTATAGATGGCTGTAATAGAGATATCGCTCAACTATGTTAAATACTGTTCTTATTGATTAAATAATCAAAGACTTGACTTCGTATCTTGCAAAGTACGTTTTTAAATGGTTGGCCTTCATCTATTTTTCTCATAACAGTTTTCTTATATTGTGTAAGGATTGTACCCTAACACTCGACAAGGAAGCACGATCCCTGTTATTACACCTGTTTTACTATAGAGAAATTTGGTTCTTGGAAATTTCCTGCCTGATCCTTATAGGAGTTTGTTGAGAACTAGCTAAGTGTCATGTAATATAGTTTGATTTCAGAGCTTGTCCCCCTAGTGAGATGTTGCCAGTCTGCCTTATCTTCCTTAATTTAGACTAACTTCTTGACCAGTGATATCTTAGTTACCATGATCTCAGCTACTATGTTGGTGTTGCATGCCCTTTTCAAGACATCATGAACTGTATGTTTAATTTCAAACAAGGCATCAATTCATGTGACGGTCAACAGAATCCCAAAATAGAATGTATGAGGTTGTGTAACAGATTAAGCGCGAGGTGGTCATTTAAATATGTATCTAAGATCTCCATCACAGTGATATTTATGATAATTGTAAGAAAAAAATATAGCTTTCTTTCCAAGCATAAAATCAGCAAGTCAGGAGGTTTTTATGTTTTCAAGTGACTCTATGATGAGTATATCTTATTTGAAAAGCAAGTAATGATAATAAATCAGATCACAGTTACTTCCTGTCAATTCTCAATCAGACGATTTTACACTGGGGAGTGTCAGACGAACAAAAGCTTTTCAGTTCAAAAATGTGTTTCTGCTACTTGTTACAGTTGGATTACCATCTTTGTAGATGGTTGTTTTTGATAAACATTAAATGGTAACTGTATTTCCCTTTACAGAGTTTAGCACAACCTGAAGGGTCTGGAACGACAAAGGAAAGAGGTGAGCACAGAACAAATTGTCTATTTTCCCCAAAGCCCTAATCCTTTACAGAAAAAAAGGTAAACCATTAGGTCAGTTAAAGAGGAAAAGAACCGTAGGTGTGGCCATCCATTCTACTTCTAAAAGTGTTGAAGTAGTATCTATATTTTTCACCCTTTTTGTTGCCATATCTGCCATATTGCTATTATACTAATAGTGTCTGGTATGACAAAGGAAAGAGGTGAGCACAGAGCTGATTGTCTATTTATCCCAAAGCCCTAATCCTATAAAAAATGAGAGAAAAGAATCGTAGGCGTGGCCATCTATGCGGTTTCTGAAAGAGCTAAGTTGAAATAAAGTATCTATATTGCTATCTGACCGGTATGTTCTACATCATCATCAAGAATGCAAATTGTCTTTACAGTGCTGGAAATAGCTGTGGCTGTAAGAAGGTTTTAAGTTGTACCTTATTAAGCTGAAAAATGTTGCTAACAGTATAGATAAAGCATTTGTGCCGAATATGACATAATGCATCAATACATAGAATAGTCACTGCAGCTGAAGGAGACAAAAAATAAATTGTTATCTACCCATACCTTCATTTCATTAGCCTGAAGGTTTACGTTTTGAAGTTGTAGTCAGATGTAACAAATATGTGTGCTTTTAGCAAAGATAATTTGTAGGGAACTACGAAAAACTGCTGCTTACAGAAAAAATCGTATATTTATATTTAATCATGATAATCATGATTAAGAAACAAAAAAGGTATTGTGACCTGCAAAACATTGCCTTTTCATGCTGCTTTTAATGGATTCAGACATTTGTACAATACTTTTTGGTGATTAATGGTTTATTAGTCAACATGGCACAATTCCTAAGCCATTTTTATTAATTGTGAAGTTGACCTGTCGATATAGGTCATTCCAGTTTATCTATTGTAGAGTTATACATGTAACTGACTTGCTCTTTATTCACCAATGGAAAAGTATTGAATGTGTCAGTCGCATCTTTAGTGCTGTGTTTATAGTTCTGGTATGAATACGGATAAAGAAGTGTGCAAGGGTATTAAATGCAGTACAGAATTTCTGCCTTCGTTTCTTCCCTCAGTAGAGGCTTGCTTTTTTTCAAGAGAGTCAGGGTTCAGTCCCAGGAAGGCGATGTCAGGAAGGGCCTTCAAGTGCTCTATGCTCCAGTAATAAGTCCCATGGCTTGTCTCACCTCATGAAAAATCAGAAGCAAGATACGTTAAAGGATAAACAAATATTTGCATGGTCATAAATAAACACGAGAAGATACATTTACGAAGTTACTGCGGATAGAAAAGAGCATGTCACCTTCTAGGGCTGTAAAATGTTGGAATATGAATGATTACATTTCTTGGTTAAGCAACATGCTGTCAATTATCACTTTAACTCAGCATTGGGCCCTGCGGCTAGATGCAAATATCAAAATTGTTAGTCGGTAAACCGTTTCAGAACAGGTTGAGTAGCCTAGGCGTAATAAGGATAAATTGTAGCCTATTTTGAAAGGAGAAGTCAACATGACGACGACCTTTAGGGCAACTGTTACAGATGTGATCATTAGAAGAAAGCCCATATATTTTTTCTTTTTGGAAAAGAATAAAACCTTGCGTAAAAAGCTGACATCATTAACTTTAATTTAAAAACCAATCGTATATACGGATTTATTATCTCGGGTTGCATTTTAATGTTTTAAGGAGCGAAACACCGGAAGTAAAAGTGCCCCCCTTTTAAAGATATCACAGTCCAGTGGGAAGCATAACTGTAGATGACTGTTAATGTGTCACCTCTGCAATTAAACTGGTTCTATTATGTACGTAAAAATGGTATGCTTTTTTCATTTAATTGATAGAGATGCTGAGAAACCTTGGTGAAGAAATGAGAAGAGAGTTTATATTCGCTTTTGACAATCAAGTTCCTTTAAGCAACTGGGAGCGGTTCGCGAAATATTTTGATGTAACAAAAGATGAGATAGAGAAGATCATTGCTCTTTCAAACCATTATAAATGTGCTCTATTTGTACTGGACCAGCTGAAAGAAATCAAAGGAAATGAGCAGATCGAAAAGCTACGAACGAGTTTTGTAAAAATGGAACGGAACGATTTGGTTCTCATTCTTCAACAGCACTTAAGAGCACTTAACTTAACAGGCAAAATGTTATCAGAGCTCCCTAGGGATACTGTTAATTGCTTAGCGCTGGAACTTTGTAAATTTCCAGGGCAAGAAACCCCTGTTGATTGTATGTATCGACTGGTAGAAGACTTCGAACTAAATCGAGAAGGCCTCAAAAATTATATTGAGAGTAGCAGAAAAGTTAGCCCAACAGATGAGGTTTTGACTATACTAAATGCAAGGGAACCTCCAATTGAAATGTCAGAAGTAATCGTTGTCCTCAAGAAAATGGGAAAGAATGACCTGGTTTACAAATTGGAGCAAAGAATTGAATCAAACTGTTGAATGTCAACTCTTTATTGGTGAGGAATTTATTGTGACTTTATTGATATGTAGAATGGTTTATTTTAAAAAAGCAAAGGTTCTCAGTGTAATTAGAAAGCATCACCTTTTGTTTTTGTTGTTTTACATTGGTTTTTAACCCTATGGTTGTTAAGCTTTTTCTTACATTCTTGTGTTAGGGATGGTCTACTTATCCTCTATCCATAAAATCGGAGACAATGGGTCACTTTATAAGAAGCTTAGCATGAAGCCAACTTACGAACTTTAAGCACGAGTATATTTTTCACTAGTAACACTAATAACAAATAATATGTTGCTGACTATTTTAAGTCTGTTGTATATAATTGATTAACAACTCCCTTTGTTTGTGAAATGACCATCTGCCTAAAACAGTTATGCATATCACATTGATGACGTCATCATGTCTATTAACCCATACTTTAAAAAATTGCTCAATGGTATCTGTTCGGCTTTCATTAACCTGACCATAATGTACATCGCCTCAAAGAACTTGTATCGCTTTGCCGAGTTATTACCTGCCTATTTAGACATCTCGCATTCCCGATATCCGTACAGGAGGTACCTGGTGACGATGGTGTTGCATGACCGCATACGTCTATGACCCTTTTATTTACTGAGTCACTTGCACCGGGAATACTCAAGAATAGAAAAAGTTGTGGGAGAAATTTTAGTTTACGTACTATTATGGGCTGATCACCTAATAAGAAAGGGTTTAAGTTCGCCATAATTGTCATTTGACAGTTTTGCTATTTGTTGTATCAATGTAATGTTGGTGTATCAATTGATGGAAACAGATTTACCAATCACAACATTTTAGTAAATTACCACACATTTTTCATGAAATGTAAGCACAAGCAACCGATATGCTAGGAAATATACAGATGTTTGCAGTTTGTCAGACTGCAATCGTACATCACAAATGTATTGTATAGTAGCCGCAGATTTTTCGTGAGTATCTGTAAGAACTGAGGTTACATCAAGAAATATATATTTTCAAGATAACTGTCGAATCATGGCCATGTGTCTTTTAACAAGTACCCTATCTCATATAAGTACTCTTCTTAAAACGACACTCCTTTCTTAGGCAGCACTTTATTTCTTTGATGATGTAGGTGGTGCTTCTCGTTTTCTTCTGAAATAAGCGCTTACATGTTCGCGCTATGCGGTGGAAAAATATGACGTCACGGTTTTGAAAATGTTTAAACTATTGGGAAAAAACTCGATTTTCATGTTCCCCATCAATAAGAACGTGAATGGCCAAAATTGAGTGTGATGCCCTTCCCAATACCGAGATATAAGCTTTCAAATTTTTACATTTCTCGAACAAAACCTGGTTATTTGACACTGGATCCTAACTTAAGGAACCAAGGGATATCAACAGAGATTTGAGCGGAGGTTTTCGAGATTCAAGCGCCTCTAGTTTAAACACTATATTTACTACAGGTCTGCTACTTTGTGGGACAGCCTGTTCCAAGCTTGCCTTTCGATATCTGAAGTCAAATCGTACTATTTTTTAAAGACTTTTGATCAGTGACGTCACTTTCCCACGGCAATTCAATTGTGATTCCTTACGTCGAAGTTTTTGAATGAAAATAATATGTGAAGCACCCAGTATTTGATATCATTAAGGAATTGATGTTGCTGTAAATCAACGTTCTATACGAACACTTTCTAGATGCTCTGGTATAAATGCCTAAATTCGAACCATCCAAAATGGTAGTAAAGCTTTGAAGGAGAGAGTCACTTACAAAGAATCTCGTTAAATTGAAATAAAAAATAGTATTGATACGTCTTGTGAACAGTCGACTCAGTTATGGAAGCAGTTTGGACTTGGGACGTGCGTATTCTAGATTTGAGTCCTCTTGAAAATAAGTACGCAATTTATAGCATATTTTGAAGGTTGGCAAAGAAGAAATTCACGTAAAAGCCACGATTTGTCATCATCTAGCAGAGATGGACGACGAGAAGTCTCAAGGTAGTGCAATGATCGTAAAAATACCCGTTTGAAACACCTTAAAATCGTTCTTACCCGGTAACAGTACTGGTTGCACCTACCATTTTCACATTGACACGAAAGAAAGAGTACTATTTGGCAGCCAGCTTGCGTAAACGTCGTTATTTTCCAACATGTGTGAAACCAATATTACTCCCCCATACCAATCTCATGTTAAATGTTAAAATGTAAATATTGTGAGCCATAACATTTTGGTCTCGAGAAATTTTACAAGACGGGTGAGAACTGGGTGCCATTTATTGTGGAAATTAAAGGGGGGGGGGTACCACGACTTTTGCATACTTTTTAAATTGCAATTTAGCTCTAATTTCGACAATCCTCAATGTGCTAATGTATTAAGATTCCATACTTCTGGTCGAGTATAGCTCTTCAACAAATTTCAATTTCTTTTCTGTGACCTAAAAGCAATAAACTGCTTTTAAAGTGGTTCTAGGTTTTTATCTGCCCTCCACATAGAGATAAGTAAACAATGGAGATTTATTTTCAAAGCGAGGCGTGAAGCCTAAACAAAACTTGCTCTGATCAGCTTGCATGGCAAAAAACACGACGTTCAACCAGAAGGGTTTTTCGACACAATATATGCCTTTAGTACAGGGCGATCTAAGGCCCCGTTTACATTATGCCGTCTTCATATGAAAACGGAACAAAATGATGCCGAATTGGCCTTGCGTGTGTACATTGAAACGTCTTCCTAACGGGCATCAAATGAAGACTCGTTTGAAAACGGAGTCATTTGAAAATAGTATCAGTCGTCTCAAAGTAAACACCTGGAAACGGAAGCTTTTCATGCCGGATTTCGTAAAGCCGGCCTCGCACTAGACGATTTCCTGCGATACGATGTATCGTAGGGTATCGCAGCCTGTCGTATGGTGTGAGGACATTTACGATTGACACCAATCGTATCGCAGCTTATCGTAGGGTTTTGAACATTTCCAGCAGATCGTAGAATGTCAGACTAATCATAGCCACGGGAACCGTTCTAAAGCCATGCCCCTTGACAAGATATGCTCCCATATTAAAGTAATGCGAACGTATTTAGTAATGAATTGCCCAACGATGGCTCACTAACCAACTCTTCTTACGTCCCAGAATCTTAGGCCCCTATTTTAATATATTACTATACTATGGACATTCAGATGTATGAAAATATTTATCCGATGAAAAGGAACAAATTTCAAGCATTTTGGAGAAGTTTGACAGCAAGTTATGTTTGTGTAAACTCTATTGAGAAGTTCTACTGAGAACCATGAGAAATCACGGTGAATCATTCTAAGGCAACATCATCAGTTTTTCTTGCATGTTGACGTTTAGTACTTGAAAGACATGACATTTCGGACTGCACTATTTGAGT
>JAAAKL020014175.1:0-12073 GCA_010016065.2 Carybdea cf. marsupialis auct. non (Linnaeus, 1758) | reverse complement strand
ACATAAGGCTTATGTTGCTGCTTCATAGCCTATGCCTGACCCTTAGGCTAAGCCATTTTTTATGCAAGATAACAAAACTCCACAGCCTGTCCTGAGACCAAATTCATATTGTGTCATCAATTTATTTCCATTGATAATACCCTCTTTTATATTTGTAATTATAACATTGACCTACCAGTTAAATTAAATCAATAACTTTATGACAAATAGTCCGAAACCCACACCTTACTTCAGATTGAATTTTTTGCTGTCATAGTTGTCATTCAAAAAAGTAGTTAAGCCGAAGTTCTGGATGCTGCATAAACAATCGTAACAAATAAACACACAATAAGTACTAATACAAATTAACAAATAAGTCTTAAAATGAGTAAGGCTTAAATTAATTATGCAAATCAAATTTAAAACAAACAAAATATTTTGTCAAGTATTTGGTTACCGTCCTCCAAGTGGAAGCACAAAAAGGTATACTGAAATTTTCCAAGATTTTTTTGATATATTGTCACGTAAATATAGTAAGTCTATCATTATGGGTGACTATAATGTTGGTATATCTTTACTGCGTAACCGTAGCACGAGTAATTTACACACTTCCGACGTAGCATCATAAATACTGTTTTTTAGCCGCTGGATGTCTCCCTACCTGTCGTATACCGACTGAGTTACCAAAACTTCCCACTCTCTTATTGGCAAAATTTGTAAGAATATTTAAATTCAAACATGTTATGTCGTCGTAGACGACACATCAGACCATTTATGGTAGTGTGTGATTTAATTACTGGTATTATGCCAACTGTTACCAGGTAGAAGCGAAAATTAAGAGTTATGGATGCCGCTAAACAAAAAGGGGTTGCTAAGGGACTTCAATTTTTTACCCTGTTATGAGTTCGAAGACCTGGATGAGGCTTATAGAGATACGGAAGGTTTATAGAAATATTTAAAAACGCCTTTGGCCAAGCGTGCCCTTACCGTTGTAATAAAATCAGATTTTTAGTTTGTGCAATTAACTTTTTCCTCCAAAATCCTTTGAAGTTTATGTATTTCCTTTCGAACTAAATATTGCCGTGGTTAAACCGAAACTCCTCCAGCGACCTAGGAAAGTACGTTTTTTCACGACCTTTTATTTATAGTAATCGTGCCCCACTGATGCTCCATGCTTGAAAAAGAAGCGATGCTCAGGAGATTCGGCAATGATTCCATGGTACTACTATACGCATGTTGTTACATTGCGCGGGAGAAGCGACTGAAGGTTTTGTAAGGATAACACGACAGCAGCTAAAGACGGATTCTGAGCGTAAGTGTCGGGAGAATTGGTAATATTATCGTATGGTGAGATATTTTGTAAGCTATTATGGGTGCCATGTATGTAACAAGCGTATAGAAAAGGTTGTAATTTGAAATTAGATATCTGTGTAACTCGCACCATATGATTTGAAGGAAATGATGCGTTTTGTAAATTTCGAAGTAAAAGGCGAGAGGTACAGTGATAACTGGTCTTTCTCTTTTTTGGGTTGCAGTCGTAATATCATTGTGTCGCACGTATATATGGACTGACCTTGACGGACATCAGACGAAATGTAGAAGGGAGAAAAGCGTTAAATCTCGGTAATGAATGGAAATTATAGGCATATTAGTGATACTCTTTCTCGTAAAGGTGATTTTATGGACGCAACCCCACTCCCTTCGGAAATCTTTTGTATGTCACTGGATTAGATTCTCATAGTATTGACCTGTAAGTGGCATCATATCCAACTGCAAATATGTAGGAAGACACATCATGTAATACAATATCAAGCTATGAATGTAGTGTGTGGCTACAAGCAAGGAAGGAGGGGCAAACCAGCTGTATAATGAGAGATTGCAAATCAACGTTCCTCCGATTTTCCAAATGCCAGAAAAGGACTTGCATGTTCATCTCTTGGATGCCACTTCTAATGGAAAAGTCAAGCGCCAGTTTCGGGGATTTCTAATGATCCTCAATACTCATCTGTCGATAATTTTCGAGTGTTAAGCAATAATACTCCAAACCCAATCTAAGGGGAATTCTCGAGTCGAACAATTATACTGAAATCTTGACGCTCATTTTTAACAAGGATAATCAAATTTATATTTCCTAGCAATGATACTCAAATATTTGGCACGACGTAAAGTGTATTGTTTAGGCCATCATTGATCACAACACGAATCGGGCCGATTTTTGAGTCAGAAATTGCCATATGTTTACTCCCAATTTTTGATGTGGCAGTGACTCATTAGTCGTCTAGAGATCACGATGTAAAACAAGGCTTTCATGAAAGGAGAAACTCGGTTACCGATGGAAACATCTTGTAGAAACCCGCTGTAGGCATATCAAAGGATGATTTTATACGTTAAATTTCTAATTTTAAAACACTGTTGGGACTCTTTTTTTTTTTTTTCCAATACAAGGCTATGATATTACCTGGGACCATGTTATTGCTTGTTTCACCAGCTGCATAAGGGTCTTCAAATTGTAGAAGGAACTTTCTATGAATATAAAATTCAGAACTGTTTTGTTCTGCCAAATCATCAAGTATGTCGTGGATCTTTCCGCACGTACACGTACGATTGATCTTGGGTTATTCACGTGACTTAATCGACTCTGGGTACCGACAACTCGCAGTGTGCGAATCATCCTTTACGAAGAGCAAATTTTACTTGCCGTTAAATTGTGCCAAAAGAAGAGTTATTCCTATTGTTTTTCCCCATAGGTGTTTGGTGTTGTTTGTGGGTGACGTGCCGACTTTGACGAGATGATGAGCAAATTTTTGAAAAGCATTCTTTTTTCAAAATACTCCCGTATAAATATGTGGGAAAGTCAGAAAGGTTCGAAAAGATTTAAGTCACTAAGAAAGTTTATCAGGGCAGTTATAGAGCACCAGACCTAGTGACCCCTCCACGGGGTATGCATGATTAAAAACAAAACGAAAGGGAAACATTGACGAGATAGAAGCAAGTTAATTACTAAACCATAATCTGTTGCTTTTTTAACATTTCAACCGTGGTTTGTGGGAAAATATTGATCCAGACTTGATTTAAACAGCTGCGGATAGGCAGTCTATTACACGTTCAAATAACCCCGGCCTGTATTTTGAAGTACACAGTGGCGGCCCGTGCCTGAAATTTCAAGGTGTTCACTTCATCTTCGTATGACAGAAAACGTGTAGCATACACTTTGGGAGTTCTATACGTTTACAATGTGGTCAGAAGAAAAAGTTTATATACTATAAGAACAGCTGTAGCTTAAAATAACACCCTATGAATTAAGACACAACTGGAAAAATTATATAATTTTACTTACCTTAGTCCAATATCTAAGGTGTTACATGTGTATTAATCACAAAGGTATCAGTTGATAAGTCGTTTCGCATTATATTCAGATTTTGTATTGGTCGCATTAATATTAGTTGAGTTTAGTCACCATATTAAATACGTAGTAGCGCCGTTAAATTCGTGTAGCGTACATGAATTAAAGGCACGTTATAATAGAAGAAGAGACGGCGTAAAAAATAGTCAAGTCGATAGAGAATAGTAGAAAAAGAAGGAGTATCAAGAAAAACGGTTCTCATCATTGTCTGATAAAAGTATATCTTTGACATCTTCGGTCCAGTAGGTGTAAGGAGGCCTCTTGCATTACCGCTTATGAAATGTGTTAGCATGGCCGAGTGGAGCTCATCGCAACAATAATTAAACCTATCCAAGAAACAAAAATGCGCATCATATGACAACCAAATTTTCCTAACTTACATGATAGATGCATTTTATATTTGTTAAATATATTCAGCTCTGTAACCACCAAATAATTTTTTGGAGAAGGGTGTTCTAAACTGATTTCAATGTTCCAAGGACTTCTAGGGGGTGTAGCCCTCCCAGCCCTCCTCCACCAGTGGTTGCGGCACTGACATTGTAAGTTTCTTAGCGAGCTGAACGGATGTTCGAGTAAGTAATCGACAGTATCCATGTTGGCATTAAAGAAGATATAATGTCTCGCGTACCTTTTCACCATGTGGCCATGTGACACTGGCATCGCTTTTTATGTCTTGCCTTTGCTGCATGATGTACAAGGAACTGGCCTATCCGTTACGCGGGTTACATTTGTTTCATCCCTGTACCTAAGCTGGGTTCCAAACTGATTTGGAACATCTTGGCTTCGGTCAGTCGCCTTATGAGCCTCAAATCCGTGCCATGTCAAAATTTACAAGAGACTCTACTGCAAGAGGAAGTGTCAGTACTCCCTGGGCAATACAAAAAACGTAGCGGAATAAATGTTATGATCAAAGTAGGAATTTGGAGGAGAAGAAACCGACTTATCCGATTTAGTGTAGAAGTATATTAAGTATATAAGTATATAAGTATATAATTTGAATAATGCGGAAAACCGAGGTGACCAAAAATTGGTTAGAATGTTTGGGTGTTTCAGGCACGACCCACACATGGAAGGACTGGCACTCGCAGTACAACAGAATTTCATGTGGTACATTTAATGCAAATCAGTAGGAAAGGACTGAAGATCCTTGTTATGCAGTACTATTGCATGTCATAGTTCTATGCGCATTTTTATGGACGCCTTCAGTTGAATTAATCTTGCAGCGCCTTTTAGTTGTAAAAAGAGAAGAGACGAATGATGGTCTGATCGTTATCTGCGCAACTGTGCTTGTTGGGACCACTCATTAAGTACTTGCGCTCAATTTAGATGGTTTTCAACTAACCCTCCCTCTGTTCACTTTAAAACAAAATAAAGACGTAATCTGATTTCGTCTTAACTCCTCGTGTCCTCTCCTCCAGATACGTTTTGCAAGGTCCCGTATCGGCATATGTATTTTGCCAGGATTTTATAAAATGAGTGAATTACAGCCATTTCGAACAAAGGCAAACTGAATTTATTACACAATCGGCGTTATCATTAAGACCACGATTCGATTAAGCCGGGCTACCTCCAATATCACGATCATTAATAACGCCTTCAAAATCCAGCAATGCAGGACTTTACACTATTGTGTAAATGAGCTAGATCTATTCACTGGATGTAGACATGACAATCCTTTGGCCCCTTCCCTACGGTTGTTACTGTAGGATGCCTTATACAAGGGGGCTTTCATAAACTGGGTGTGTGAATGTTTAAAAAAAAACAATTGGCATTGATAAATGATGGGTCAGAAATTCGTAAAATGATCGGATTTTACGTCATTTAAGGAGATAGGTGCATTTTATATGCTTAGGAGTCTTAAAGTAACAAATGTAAATAAACAAAATAAGAACATAAAAAGGAAATTGTCAATCAAACAAATTTCTTGAACAAGTTCGGAACGTCATCCTCGTCTGCCATGTTGCCTTCCTCTTCATTTGGCGACTGTTAGATCAATGGTTTTTCCTTTCTCCTGGAATTGTTGAATGCGTTTGTTGACACTGTTAGGAGCACTTATATATTTCAAAAAATTTCGTATAAAAATCATATTGAGCCTTTGACACCGTCTTGCTAAAATTAATAAATGAGGTCTTAATAAAGGCCAGGTGTAGGAATTATTTTGGAAAATTAGAATGGGTCCTCCAATTGTGCTCTGCACCCGAGATTGCGGCCCTGGAATGTGCTGATATATTGCAATTTACTTTTTTCAATCCTGGTCATAGAACTATCATGCTTCTGAGCAGGGCTTTTCACTTATTTTGGTGCTTTAAAAAGTACTGTACAACAACTAAGAATCTTCTGTTTACACTCTTCTTAATATGGCAAAAGGTATTGAACAAGCCACATGTTGGAGCAATTTTAACTGATGACAAACCACAGATGTTGATTTCGACATTTCGTTCACTATTCCTTACTCACAAGACATTTCGATCGGAATGTGAAAGAAACATTCCTTTGACGTGACTTTCAAGCAGACTTACGTGGAAACAATGGACATGGGATAAAATATTTTAATATCTTTGCTGGCCTCGAAATTTGGAGCGTAGTGTGTCACATGTTTATGGGATTGACTTGCTATAGATTACCTGAAAACCAACCAGCATATAAAGAATTTGAAATCCATATCGAGACTGGGATTAGTTGTCTTCGTAACGAGACAAAAAAGTTCGTTCCATTGAATAAGATCTTCCATGTGATTATTCTGGTGGAGGAAAATAATTGATTTTTCTGCCAAACGGAACAGGGCCAGGTCGCTTTCTGAGAGCTAAATTTTCTCCCTTGAATAGACCCGAACACAAGAACCGTGCGGCCCCTTCAAAGACCGGAGTGGGGGTCGGTGGGTCGGAGACTGGGTATAGACAAATTATGCCTGCCAAACAAGAATGATTTGTATTATTGACATGAATATGTAATAAATAACAAAATACCCTTGCTTGACTTAGTTTGTCTTTAGTAGCAATTTCTTGTCCATTTGCGGATTTACAAACTTACGTTCATAATAATAAAAAAACGTTATTTCGAGGCCATCATTCCCCCATACCACCAAACGCCTATTGCATATTTAAATCAGTTTGACCTGTTGGTGCCGATTTCATCTAAGCTCTTCTGTTTTTCTCTCTATTTGACAGGAGGGAAGCTATTGAAAGGAGATATGCATTGCAAGCGAAAATGAGATTTTGATACAGAAAAATCACGTAATAATAAGAAAATGAAACAATTATACGTAAAAATAGAAAATATGGGCATCAGATGGTTAAAAATGTAGGGAAAATACAACATTCTAGACCAAAATCGTTGAGTTACATTTTAAAAATTAACACAAACAAAAAAACACAAATAAATCACGTCCTTGGGTAAGGATATGTTTGTGTTTTCTCTAAATGTGATGACGACTACTTTTATGAAATGGGTGGATATAACTGCAACTATGAAGGACTATTACTTTGTTGTGTTTGCCGGAGGTCCTTGGGTCCCCTTGGCCTCAGATGTGTAATAAGAAATTTGTCGTAGCAAGGTGGGTCTCTTGGTTTGCACCCTACGGTATCAGATACTCCCATTCCAACTGACGGATCGTAGGGAAAACTAATGGACGAGGATGTAAAGTTCAGTGACGTTAACAGTTGTTTGAGGAGAAATACCTAAACGGTCAAACCTCGCTACGATTAAAATTTCTTTTCAACAAAACGCATATTTGTTGCAGTGGAGGTTATGTTGCAGGCTGTAGTCTCATATCGATGCTGACTCAATTCTGATTCTCGGTTATGGTTGAGGTCTTACATCAACGCCAACCGGAACTCGTTGTCTTCCGTCATCACGAGAGATGAAGCTGATTTTTCAAATTGTTGACATATCAGCTGGTTCAAACAACGGAACCCAATAAGGATAGAGACTATTAGCACAATAAACTATCATCCAAATATAATTTGTCTACGCAGGTCGAGGTAACATGGAAATGGATGAAAACATGCATAGCAAGGGTGAAGAAGTGACACACATTTTTTGGCTAGTAAACGAAACAATAGGGCAGTAACAACCAAAGACAATAACCACGTCCAGCGTTTCCGTGAATTATTGCAAAACATTAACTACCAAACAACCTTGGAAAATGGAAAGTAAAATTGCCGTGTTGGTGATTCTAGCATTGTCTGCTTTAACAACCCCAGGTAAGGGATTTTCTCGTGTTTTATCTTCATAGTGACATGATATAATGTCACGGAATGCTGCCATGCGAATGTTAATAAAGGCTTTCACTTTATTGCCCTGAACTTAGGTCTATTGATAGATAAGCTGTAGTTCAAGGAAGCGTCGGAGTTATGACACCGCCAATATAGGTGTATGGATTTGGGGGGAGGCAGAAGGGCTGACTCAGTGGTGTGCGGAAGGTATTGGATTTTCACGAAAAGTTATTAACAAATCGTAACCAGAGGGCGATAAATAATCGGCTTTCACGTATTATGATGAAAATATTTCTTTAGTGTTATATATGTGTAACCAAACATGTTTTTATTCTGTCATTTCCTCATTTGCCCGAAAAAATTTGATTACCCGAAAGCATTTGTTTTGCCTGATTTTGCGGCTCCAGCCCTCCCCCCCCACACACACACACCCCAGCTTGTGAGCAAATGATAGCCCATTAAATGTATGAACTACTTGGGTATTTACCATCTCGTGAACGGCACAAGTACCTGTGTCGTGAACATGATTACAAGGAGGGCCACCATATGGAACTGTTGAGATTGTTGTAGAGAAGAGAGAATTTGAAAATATCAGATATTAAGACATACGAAAGAAAAGTTAAAATCACCTGGCGACATTTTCACTTTTCTATAGCATCTCTTTAAACTTGAACTGTTGAGATATTTATGGTTGAAGTTAAAAAATCATAAGGTGTTAATGAAGAGACCCCTGCAGCTGCACACCTGAGGAACCAAAGGGGGGGGGGGGGGAATTGCCAACTTAATGAAATGATTTAGATACCAGACAGAAATACGTACTGTTTATAGGCATTGTGACTTTGCTACGGGCTTGTGGGACAGCAATCAGTTTTAAGGATTCGTCACAATATATATGTCATAATTCAAAACGCATTGACTATAGGGATTTGCTAGTACACTTTGATCCTTGGCCTCGTAATAATGCAACCAAGGGTTAGGAGTGGACACATAATTGTGTCGTGGTTTGTGTTGTGATCAACCGATACAAGCTGTACTTGGTTGTTGTTGGTACCTATTGTTATCTGGAGAAAGGCGCTTTTGTCCACTGCTCACTTAATTCTCAAACCGTTATTGGATCTATTGATATCATTGAGGTTTAAAGGCCCCTTGTGTTCTTGCAAGTTGCATGACAGGGCTTTTGCAGGTCAGTATTCCACAGTTAACTGTTGTGCCCGTAAAGAAATGGATGGCTAATCTACACGTAGGTCAATCGTACGGTGCCTAAGCTGAATAAATAAAATCAAAATCCAAGGTTTTTGTGGCTCTTGAGAATTATGAAACCACACCCATCGATTCAGACTCGTATTTTCAATTATGGACCATTGGCCTGGAAAGGGGAATATGCTTAGCAAATGATGAATGATGAATAGGAAGAAGAGTATATGAAGAAGAGAACATCAAAGATGAAATTGTAAGAGTAACTAATCCTTCGCCGTTTGAATGGGAGAGGGATCTGTGCCCTATTAGCTCCCTGGATAGACCAAAACTTATAGAGTTGGCATCCACCATTCAGGCTTGCGGCCAGCAGTTGTCTGTTATCATCAAACAATAATACCTTTGTAATCACACAATAGGGAATACAGTTATCAAACAGTTATTCACATCTTCACTACTGGGAGAGGTATATAAATTGGCAAGCTTCGTCGGCGTTGATATGGTATTTATGGAAAGCTCAGAGGGTGTACCTTAACCTAATTTTTTATCGTAAAGTGCCTATAAAATCTTAAAATAGGTGTTGCTCACCACCCCTCCCCTGCCCCTGTTATTATCTTTGTGGTTAATAAAGCACCTATTCGTTTCCGTACCACCTACTGGTTTCACAAGAAAATACTTCTCCCAAAGATCTTAACTTCCAAGTCCAGCAACAACCTTACTGTACGATTACTTTTGATGGAAATTTCTGAGTTGAATATTGTATTTCGCAGGATTCAGAAAACTAAATTTTCTTGTAACCATCAGACTATCTTGACTTTGCAAGAAGGTACCAAGCGGATCTCTTAGGAAATCCTGCTTTGGTTCAACAAATCAAATATTTGTTATTCAGGTGCACAGAGTGAACTGTGAATAGCCAGTTCAAACTATTGAATGACTGTAAGGAATCAAATATCATTTATAATTCGAATGACGTGTAATATTATCTCAATGCATCAAACCCTCTTCTTCTGAAATAGAATATCTTGTAGATCGAAGAGATGCTAGAGAAAAGTGAAAATGTCACCACCGGGATTCGCGGTGTGCTGCTCTATCAATTGAGCTATGGTGACCCAGTGATCGCATTGTTTACTTTTCTCTAGTCGCCACAGCAGCTCCTGATACTCCACCAGTGAACATCGCATCCAGCTCCACGAAATTTTGGAAACAAAAATATGTTCTTCTGGCAGCGAACCCCTTCTGAGGAAAACGTTGTATTCATTCTCCGAAGTTTAGAAAAGTGGCCATCATTCTACCCTTCTTTACCTCCCAGCTAAGCCTTGCCCATCTATTTCCCTAAAGTACACGGCACGATTGATGAAAAGCATGTCTTGCTATTATTTGTGCCCTCTGTGTTACATTACATGCCACGGGTCACCCCATTATGGCAAGGGCGTAACTCCTCCGCTTTAAACTACATCATGTCGTGTGCATTTTCTGTTATGTGTAAATATTTCGCTTAGAAGAAAAAGCGCTGATTTTCTCTGATAATAACAAGTTTTCCATAAATTTTTGATCTGCTCTTGGACTTAATATATAGAACTGGGCTTATATTTCTAAGATGGTATGAAATATACTTGCAGCCGTTGCTCCATGGAAAGTAGATGAAAGATGAACAAAGGAGAATAGGGAAAAGGGACCTTCCCGATATACTGCCTATTTTAGTCCGGCCCTTCCGACAGGGACAGCCCTTAACTGCAACCCTAACCCTAACATAGTTAGAAACCAGAGCATATCGTTAGCCTATTGCTTTATTTTTCTGGTTACTACCCAAATATGAAAATCGTGCGATCTCTTTTTCACAAGTCAAATTCTCCGATGCCCACCCTGGTAACTGTGACTTTTAACTTCTTGAGATTCGAGTCAATTTTCCCTGGTGTCCTCTAGTCAAGTCAAGGCCTCGTATATATGAAAAGAATATTCGAAGGATTTCTGAGTTTTAAGCACTTGTTTTCACGCTCTTGGTAAAGTCCCCGTCAAACGTTTGGAAAATGTTTAATTCTGTCCCAATCTCATTTCGACCTCATTCGGTCCTCCAGTTGTGTTAAAAATTCCTCCCACCGGGAACTTTGGCAGCCTTCTCGAATTAACGGAGGGAACAAAATTTTATCAAGGAACTACAACCCCATTTTAAACGAATAAAGTTGCTAGCAGAATCTAAAAAATACCTTCTCGTTCTCCTTACGTTCACTTTCATTCTGTTTCTCTCCCCAATACAGCTGGTTACGTCATGACAATATTTATGACTTTAAACTACCCTGAAACTTATTTATAAGAGAAACCTCGATTTTAACGTCTGTTTTGGACAAATTACAAGGTCAACATTTTGGAGGAGTAGGGGACCCCCAGCCCCTGCTTGGTCACGTCACTACCTTCCAAGGGAACCACATAGCTCATTTGTATTAACTATTAATTTAGAGTCTTAGAAATTTTGCAACGGTTCTTTTTACATTCGAATCGTACTGACAAATGTGATTACTTTAACTCTATCAAATGTAATATGGCAACCAGTAACTGTTGTCGAACAGGACAACAGGAGGAACCGTCGCCGAGTTGTTAAGGTGTCAGATTCAAGAGTTCATTATGGTTCTGTTGGATTCATTATTAAAGATCTGCGAGGTTGAACCCCTCTGTTACTGATACGATTTTGAGTACATAAATAAGAAACTACTCCCCTATTTCCTACAACATCACTAATTCTAAAATCTGACTGCGCTGGTTACTGGTAATGACATTTATTCGCGAATCCCAGCTAAACCTAAATCCCTCCACGATTCTTGAGATGTTAAGGAGAAGAAAAGGACAAACAAAAATTCGTACGTTAAAAATCAGGAATGAGTCCTCTTATTTGTTGATCCCGCATAGCTGGGGGCTGCTTTGTTGCTGAAGCTAACCTTGCTTTTGCAGCAATAACATAGCAGAAATAACCCTAATTGCAGAGTGGTTTTTATTCCAATGTCTAAATCAATCTTCACAATCGTCACATGTCAAGAATGCTTACTTAACTGAACTAGCGAAAGTGAAAGGATCATATCCCCACAACCACATTCAATCACGACTTCTTGAATAACAACATGATTAGATAAAAACGTTGTCACGACAATTCGACGAAAACGCACCCTAACTCGTGGTGCTGCCTCATAGATGGACAGAAAGTTGCCAAGTGTAAATTTGTGGCTAGTTACGCTCGGACGTATTTTTGTGGACGTTTGAGAGGAACTTGCAATATTAGGAAAAGCACATAGAC
>JAAAKL020014174.1:0-12073 GCA_010016065.2 Carybdea cf. marsupialis auct. non (Linnaeus, 1758) | reverse complement strand
CTGCCTCCATTGTACGGTTTGGCGTTGAACATTACTCTAACGAACGCTGTACTTCATGTCCCGCTCTTTTAACTCTAAAATATGTTTAATAGCTCAGACTTTCACATCCGTTTCAACATCCCATCACACGACATTAGTCAAAATGGAATTATTGCAAGTTCTTTACTTATGTTCTGTTAAATTGGTATTTATTGGCAACAAAAGATTATCTAAGGCCAGTTCTAAACGTTCATTTAGTAGGTTACTTCAGTAAGTCAGCGGTTATAACTACAAATGCATGTTTGGTGATGCACGAGTTACATTGTCACCTGCCTCCATTGTACGGTTTGGCGTTGAACATTACTCTAACGAACGCTGTACTTCATGTCCCGCTCTTTTAACTCTACAATATGTTTAATAGCTCAGACTTTATTCAAAATTATCAAATGACGCAGCATTGCCCTGATGCGTTGGCATTGAAAATCTTGTCTAAATAGAGGGCCTTGGTACATGACATGGTTGACCACCCCCCGAAACCGCCAATGGCAACAGTCGAGTTTTAACCCTGTAAGTCCAGAGATTTGCTCTTTGGGCGGCTTTAAATATGCCTTTAAAACTATAGAAAAATCGAATCACAAATCGGGTATCAAACAGAAGCTGAGATTGATCAAGTACCTTTACCCAATCCCCTCTTTCGCAATGAGACCTGCTGTGGATCTTCGTCAGTGTCGGCTTCGCTAATCTTTAATGAAACAAGAGGAAAAGGCAATATCATACTGGTGGCACTAAATGGTCAGTTACAAAAGAGATAAAGCACATTGTGGATGGGAAACGAACCATGCTGAAAGCAGACTTGAATTCTGAGGCCTACCCAAGGAAATTTTCTTCAGGTTCTTCGAAACACGTGGGAAATAGTTCGAACGAATTTTCAAGTTTCATGCCTGTTCTGAGACTCCCGCCTACTGGAAATGAATTATTCGTTTTACAACAGTTTTCCCAGTTTTCCAATTTCAATTTTTATGTCTAATACGAAAAATAAAACAACAGAAAATAACAATTTCGGAGACATATTGATTATTTGTGTAGAACTGATTCTAAGATAGATGCAACGAATCATTTTCAAAGAAACCATTCTATCAAATACGTTTCTACTATGATAAAAATACGATCGAAGGTATAAGCTGCTTTTTATACGATACTCCTCTGAGAACATCTAGGATCCCGTCCTTTAAAATGAGCAGGTTTCTACGTACATAAAGCGAGCATAAAATGAGCCTGACGACTAGTAGGCCATAATCAGTCGTCTCAAACTTTATTTACGGATCCGACTTTCCTGGTTCATAACCAAACTAAACAGTCTAATTGTCCCTGTTCTGAGAGTCAAAGGATAAATAAACGTACAACCACTGACTATCCAAACTTACTGTGGATGCTGTTCTACTTCGGCCGCCAAGTGTTGATCCACTTCTGGGTTTCTGCCTCGGCTCCGGTCTTGCTACTAGAACATCTCTAACGATATATGCTTTATCTCTAAAGTGTGGTGAATTTCCACGGGATGATACTACTACTTTTCCACTGGGCGTCCGAGATTCTGTAATAAATGATATAGAGAAGTAGTTTGGAGTCAAAACTTTGGATTAAGGTGGGGGAGTCGCTATGTACACTTGATTTGCCAGTGGAGGCATTGAGCAAAAAGGGTATTTGTTCTTTACATGAATCAGTGTTGCGTTCGCAGAGACATTGTTCCGTGGTCAGACTATCCATCAAATCTATGCTCACGTACATTTATAGTGGTATTTGATTGTACATGGCACTTGAAAGAGGTTGCAATGCCATAGAACACATGTCCACACTAAAGAAACAGCTAGTAACGTTGTCAAACAGCCCAACTATCACTTTAAAAACGACAACGTAGGCCTAATGTTAATAGAATCCAATTTGTAAGTCGCATATTACGACCACGTAACAATATTTCTTGATCCACCAACCCTCTAACAATTTATGAAGGGGTCCAAAGAGTGTTAACTTCTTTGGATTTTCACGCAAAGAAAGATGTGGAAATTTGTTGCCACTTTATTTGAGTCCATGATGTTTCCTCTTTAAGTGCAATGCAATGTAAGGTGCGATGTGCGTTATTTAGGCCATGCAGTTGTATGCTAGAAGGTGGAGTTTTATGCTTAAGTAAAGTAACTAAAGACAGGTTAAACCTCGGTAATGCTAGGGCAGACATTGATGCCTTAATAAACGATCTAGGATCTCAAATAGTCGCTTAATTGCACAAAGATACGCGTGTTGCAGTTCCACTACTTAGTTGTAGATTACATTGTTCCTGGATGTTGGTATTCGCCTTTCAAAATCTTATTTTTTGCGTAAGAAACAAGCATGTAAGAAATGTTATATACAAAACATGCACGACTATGAAGAATATTTTAACGACAATTGTTAGGTTAAATTCCAGAAATGCATCAAATTAACAATCATGACATCCATTTCAGTAATAGTAGACTCCCGAGAAGATGTTTAGAGGTTTAACGTTACTCCTTAAAGACATTCGATAGAAACTGACGATAGAACGTGTACCGGACTAGGGAGGAAAGACTGTCAATATCAAATCTAAAATCCGTCAATTACTGGCCAAAGGGAACCAACCAGAAGAAGGAGATTTCTGCAAACAAGTCGTATAGGGTGCAAGCAGGGGTAGGGGCGAAGGTTTTTAATATTATGGTGAAGGTGGCGTCAACTTTTATCATAATGTCTGTTTAACATGGTGACCCCTACAAGAACGGGAAAGGAAAATGTCGAGGGAATTACAGTCTCCTAACTGCTCATGAGCAACTCACGTAAATTAACATAGTTCGAGTTTTTTTCAGTCCCCTGGTTTTTCCAATTTAATCTACTTGCAAGTTATTAGAGCGTGTAGCTTCCCATATACAAAGTGTTAGTCACGTCCCTGGGTGCAAACCAAACAGCATCTACACTCCTAACAGCCCTGAATACCGCGTAGCAGCGACGTTAAACCGGCAACCACCTCCTCTGGTATCTATCACAGCTACAGAAGCTTCATGTCTCTTCACATTCTGTGATTTTATATGTTCACTTTTAAAACGTTATTTTTGAAACTTTCTTAACATTTTCACAGCTCGTAACTCACGTTTCTTTCGAGCTTGCTTCTTATGAATAGAAATTTTGGAAAAGCGAATGCCAACATTTTCAGCAACAATATATTCTGCTAATGAATAATAGTATTATAAGTAAGACAGTTTTTGTCCACTGAAACGACGACTCGAGACGATCAGGATACCAATTTCACGCAACTCTATAACACGAAGAAACGGGAAAAAAACCAACACAGTGGTAAAGTACCTTGAAATGAAACAGACGCCGTTCGCGTCGGGGTTCTGTTTTCTGTATCTGAATCTTTATCAGTTACTGTTGGAGAGAAAACTCCTTCTGATTCCGAGGGAGTCTCAGCTGTAGTTGAAAGAGTGAAAAAAGGATATAAGGGTGAGATTTTACATCACAAACTTTACTTGGAAAGGGGGTAAGGGATGCCTTTGCACATTTATAGGATCATAGAGGTATGAAGGGTATGCACGGCTGGCCCAAATTGCATAACACCAACGTGAAGGAGATACACAAAATCACTACAAAGATTTACGCAGCGGCTTTCAAAGAGCGTTGGTGGGGTCTGCACCGTGGTCACTTGGGCTTACATACAATTAGAACATACCACTTTGTCTCAAAGACAAACGCAATTATTACTGGAGGGCAAAGCATTTTGGCTTTTAGTGCGAGGGGCCTCGCATACATTCAGTTTCAACTAAAACATGGAAGTTGAGGTTGGGAAGGAAAACAGTCTTTTCATCTTGTACAGTTAAAAAGATAAACATTACCCAGAATCTAAGAAAAGGATAATGAAATTCAAATAGATCAGTATAGTAGCAAGGCATCAAGTCACAGAGGGATTAAGGAAAGGGGCGAGAAACAATTACGCAGAGGAGTGAGTTATCGATTGATTGATTGATTGATTGAATGATTGATCGATTGATTGATCGATTGGTTGATCGATTGATTGATTGGTAGGTTGATTGAGTGAGTGAGCGATTGGTTGATTTACTGATTGAATGAGTGATTCATTAATAGATTGATTATTTGATTCATGGTGAGTGAGTGAGTGAGTGAGTGAGTGATTGAGTAGTGAGTGACATTGGTGGGTAAGTGAGTGAATGAGTAAGAGAGTAAGTGAGTGAATCGCGAGAGTAAGTCACTTAATCGATTGCTTGATTTCTTTACTGCTTGATCAGTTACTCAGTTAGTAAGTGACAAAAATTTATTGACAAGTAAAAAGATGACGTGTACGCTTTTACAACATTACGATGGGCCTCGTTGACGATATAACAGTAATAAAAAAAATTAAGGAATGCACATAATCGAAATATTAAGAGTACCTGCTGAGGCAACAGAGTTAAATCTTGCAACTGAAAATTTCAACAGTGCACTGGGTGCTACAGAAACTCTACGCTGGTACAGCGTGGAGCGTCTGCCATTTCGATTCTATGAAGAAAAAGAAAAAGAGAGCTTTACAACCTACCATCAAAATATTTCGTTACTGAGACACAATATTGGCAACGGCAAAACAGGCCTACGTGACACATCAGAGTTGTAGGAAATACGGCAAGTTCAATTGACCTTGATAACGTTAGAGGTCAATAGGAGGTCCACAGGTACAACCCTTCGATGGGAAACATAAGGTTATTAGGTGATAGGGTGGGGCGGGGGGTCGAGGTTGTAAACATCATGACTATAAATATCGAGCAAATGTAAGCGTGGGGTTCGATACGCCCCCGGTGATCTCAGGATCTTATGAAGAACAGACATAAACTTTCATAAGAAAGGCCCTCAGACCTGCAAATGCGTCACTATTGAAAACACTCTCTAATCTTCAATATACAGATTCTAAAGGCACAAGGGTGTTCCACTTTCCCACTTTTTTATCAAAAGAGCTTGGTTGTTGAAGCCTTTCCCTTAATGATGTAAGCTTTTTGATTCATATTTCCTTCAGCCCTATTTGCTCTTGTGGACGATATTTTTATCTTTGTTTTCTTCTTGATTTAATGCTATCCATTTCGCCATAGAGGAACAAGTCCTCTCACGTACCCCAGAAAACGCTGTTGTTTCGTTACCACGCCCGATAATAACTCTCTATTCATTCGCTACACGTTGCGTTTTGCACCCGATCTAACACATTTTGTCCAATTTCCATACGCACAAAAAAGGTAAGCTACACGAAAAATGTTTAATAACATTCTGATAAAATCCTTCGTCAAATAATTACCTGACTGAAACGATTTGGATTGGTAAGAAATGACTTCCACATTGGGTCAACAGCTTTGTCGCGTTCTACTTTCTTCCTAGTAACCTTCATGTCTTCTCTAAGTTCTCTAAAATGCAAAGATAGTTCATACAAGGTTAAGATAAAAAACATTACATGAGGGTCATTACAGAATTGTGAGGGAAGTCGAGTTCGACATCGTAATACCACGTTTCTCCAATACGGGCTTACAACGTTTATTTTTACTTAGTTTCGGGCTACTGTCAGATGTTTGCTTAAAACCCTCCTCACTACTCAGTTGAACTGGATGTTTTGGAGCTTTTTGAGTGGCATACTCGATTTTGAGCGTAGCCTATTGCTCAGCCAGAGTGAGCGATGTCCTAGGAAGAGAGCACATTTACAGGGGGTGTTCTCCCGTTGCCTTCCCCAACCGATAATCTTTAAATCAGGCTAGATGGGATTCGAATCCACAACCTCAGGCATGTTAAGAGCCAACAAATGAGCGATGCCTGCTTGACGTAAATCCTGTCGTATGACGTATAAATTGCGAGTACGTAAGAGGCCTTGGGAATGACTTCCCTCGCACGATTTTGGGTTGAAACAAAAATCAAAAAAAGGTCTGAAGAGAAAATGTTGCCTACTAACGGTATTACGGCTCCTAGTGCCTTATCCTGCAGCACCCTAAACTATTGCTAACAATCATTTCAGTCATTGGCACTTATGAAGGTCAATCGAAGAACCACAGAAAGCGGAACGTTTGTAATACAACCCTCCGCCGAGCCTCGTAGAGAAAACCTGTCCCGGGACAACATGATCACAGATGACAGTCAACCACGCGCTACTTACTAGTTAGACTCTGCGTACTAAAATCCTCTAGTAATGGAGACAACAAAAATTAAGAATATGAATAAATAACAACCGCACCATAGGATGATTTTCTTTCGTTTATGCATCATTTACAGGTGTCGAAGTATAGATACAAAACAAACAGCTTCATGAAAGTCAAATGGCTATTTTCTAGCTGAACGCTACAAACGGGTTCTCTGTGGAAACGATGAACAGTCAAGGTTCTCAAACTATAATCAAGATATCTGAGGTAACCAGTTGCAAGGTCACCATTAGAAATAAGCGTATTTGAATCGTCAGCTACAGAAGTCAAAGTCCACCTTGCCACGTAAAGTGTGATGGAAGCGTTTACTTGGAAACGGTCTGGTAAGGAGCTTTTAGGTACTAGAACTAGCGCTAGAACCAAATGAGAGTTACGTGAGACGGATGAGCAGCATAAGACTTCGCTTTGATTTGAATTTTTATACTTCAAATGCATCAAGTGTGGGGTGGGCTTACCTCAGGTTCCAACACGTAGATACGGCAGGCATTACGGCTGGCTGTTGATCCTGTGACATCGATTCCAGTATCCAATTTACAACACAAAGCTGACGAAAAGTGTGCTCCCTGGAAGTAACGAAAAATGCTGTGAAGGGTCTGGAAAACTGTGTTTGCAGTGATTTTAAGATTCAAATAAAACCAAATTTAATAAAATATAAACATTGGAAATGCGCATATAACAAAAACAAGAGGCTATACCATGAATAATAGAAGCAACGGTTCCATCTAAACGCAAGTAAGAATGTGTGGCTGAACCAACCATTACATCCTGTATGTTCTTTGATGTAGTTAGGGCGTAAGGAAGGACTTATACAACTGACATGAGCGATTGTTGTATTAGAACTACAGTACCAAGGTTACGAAAAGGTAGAATAAGGATCCTGAAGAGTATACATTAGATATCGTTCCCATAAACCCTTTAAATGTCCTTTGCATAAGTTTGTGACATTTAGCAGTGTACCCTTCCGCACGTTACGTCGACAAGACGACCCCATGGCGTTCTCTTGTAAGGTCCTTAGCAAATGATTGGTAAGACATAAAGTAGTAAAAAGGATGTCAATGTTAAAAGGCTAGCAGTTATCTGATTGGTTTAAGAAAACAATGCATTGCCAGCAAATTGCGCCCTTCGTTTTAATCTACAGAAACGCGTCACGTGCTAAACCAAGATTATATCTTGAAGGTAAACATGAAAGGGAGTACTTCTTGTGCGAATGTACTAGAACAAAATCTCTGACGCTCAGCAATTATAATATAAACCCGCTAAAAGACTTCGTAGCCCTTGTAGCTTGTCTTCGTTCGAGAGGAAGATGGAGCAAGCTCCGGCATATAGTCGGAACACTGTAGTTTTGAAGATACAGAGCAACAGAAACGACTTGGGGTCTAGTCAGAGAAATGGAGATAATACTTCTAATTAACCTAAAGGCAGTATCAATACTTCGTAGTTGGCTTAAACTTGGACTATTTCAGTAAAGTACTACATCGGCCGACATCTGTACGTTACGATATGGTTTTGTTCCTTAAGACCCGATGACCTTGATCAAATGTATTATGCCTACCAGTTTAGACCAAATGTATTATGCCTACCAGTCTCATTCTTTAAGAGTACGCGGCACCTACAAGTCAAATTAATGCCTTCACCTAAGTATACTGATATGAACATTAATAGGGTAACGTTATCCCTCAGGAGGAATCAATCGTGTATTTCTCGCACTATAATCAATCCACCATCCTATCCCGTAGCCCAGTTGAGGTACGCGTAAAGATCTAAGGAACATATTTCCGAAAAGCACAATACGATACTTGTTTGCAGCTGCACCTTAATTATAATAAACAGCAAACAATCAATCATCAGTAAACGACAGCCGCGATAATTAATAGTTAATTGTGCCGTATTCGTTAAGTGGTCAAACACGGGCGTTAACGCAAGTGAAAAGCTAATGAGAAAACGATCTGATGATAAAAATGTTGTGTTCCTATAGAAATGCGATCTGATTAACTGTCACTTGTTTCAAATGACATATAAGTTCTAATAATGGCATCACGAAATATGAATTACGTAACGTCATCATGATTAAAAGTCGAATTCATAAACGAAGTAGATATAAAGTCACGAAACACTTTTACACTGTTGCTCTATTTAGCCAGCCAATTTTATCTTTTAATGTTACTAAATACATAAAAAGACCAGTAACAGCACCCTAATCATTAAATGTTACATAATCCCATATTGTATTCTTCAAACATTATGTAAATTAAGGGCACAGGGAGTCTTTAGGGTAATTATTTCTGATTATGCGCCTAGACGAGGAACGATATAAGTAAGACTATACAAAACTGTCACAGGACGGGCAGACCTGTAGATAGGCATCACAAAAGCACTTCTAGCCTTATGACATCGACAATCCATCAGTCAACGCCGATCAACACAGAGCAGGCATAATGATTGCACGTCATTGATTACAAAGATCTTCTCTCAAGTTGCTTTATCTTTCTACAACGGCTGGCTCCATCCTCAACAATGGCAGGAAGATAACTGCAGAAATGACGAATACCGCCAAATATACTATGCCAACAGCAGTTGCTCTACCTAATGAACCCTAGCGACCGACGGAAACCTGTACATCAATAGGCAGATCAAGTATCATATGCTCCATTATACACCAGACATTCTTTAAGACATTTGCTTTTATGCCTGCTACATATTTGCATATCAAAGATAGCTCCTACTACCTTTCTGAGAGCGAGGGTATAGAAAGACAAGTAAAAAACAAGCAGCTTTTTTCACTTATTGACAAAGTTAATAAATTCAACTGACTTTAAAACCCTCCCTTTGTTTAAATAGTAGAAGTTCCTGCCTTCCTTTGCCTTTAAAAAGCATGGGTCATCTCTGTTCTCTATTTCCCCACAAAATCAGTCTTCACAATGATTGCATTGCACCGGATACCCACATTCCCTCTCATTCAAACACCTCTTTAGTAATAAAGCACGTCAGTGAGGAACATTCTACGTATAAGATCGCCGAATAAGGTTTTGCGGAGTTGGCGCGCGAGAACACCAGGATTCGGTTAGTATGATAAAAAATCACACTTGTACAGGTATTTTGAACAGTTCTCTCCTGGTTATCCTGGATTTTGCGTACTTCATGTTTTTCTGTTGTAAAAATATTAAGATTATTGGGTATTCGCTAGAGCGAGATCATGTGTAAGGAAAGTATGCGATCTATCGGAAGTACGTCGTTACTCTTAGGGTTCTAATCTCATCCCCCAACCAAATTTGAAGAAAATGCAAGAAACAACTTTTTAAGCTCAAAGAAACAACCAGACTGACAAGAAGAAGTGGAAACAACACTGATTAGTTGCAAAATTGCAGTTAGAGGACGTGATAAATCCTTTTTTAATTTACATTTTTGTGCTGTTGAACCCTCTACTCTTTAAGATGAATAAGCACTTATGACCTGCTTATCTACTCACAATAAGGCTTAAGAGTCTACCGTTATGAGTGTGTTCAGTGCGGATTTCATCGATCTCCGCATGAAAATTGGAAACTCCTTCGCGGGCAATTACGGCGCCCTAGTCAACAGACCTTCGCCGCCGCCGCAGTTTCACATCAGGGAGATACACGTAATTATTCTATTGTCTACTTTGATTTGGTGGACATATCTGAAGCTACTGTACTTATTTCACTTGATTTACCACCTCATCACGTTCAATCACATTTGTTTTTAAGTAGTCGATTTCGTGATTCAGAAATTAGAAATTAAAAGGCGACATCGAATTGCTACGCTCGTAAATAAGCGAGATCACGACACTTTCTTGACCACGATTGAGTCGTGATTCTCAATTGTTAACTTAACAAATTACTTTGAGAGAAATATATTTCAGAAGTACTAACAATCATTCGTCTTCATGATTCAACTAAGTGACGCTAAATTTCGCTTCGATAAGTTACTGGTATGTCATAAAGTCAGCTTCTCACCTATTCAAGCATATCTGTCAATGATGGGGGAGAATAAGATCTATGTTTCTTGTTCATTAGCCTGATTTAAAACTTTGTTCATCATTCGCAACGTGTACTTAACAAAAAGGCTACAGTAGTACAATGAAGTTTAGGATTTGGCTTCCAAACACACATTTCCTGTGAAACACATGGTCCAGGTTATTTATTTCTATTTGGTGTCCGCATTTTTTATTCAGCTAGGCTTCATTTGCTGTGTCCCACTGTTCTAGGAATAACTTGTGTGCTCGCTGAACTTAACTTCTCTTTCTTCTCAGTAAAATCTTAGCAGCAGCTTCCGTAAAGAGTTCTTTCGAATTTTTCATACACTGTGTGATCACTTAAAGTGCGTTGTAATACATAAACTGTTTCTCACAGATTCACACTGCATATCTCTTCTTCCGTTGCTTCGCGTTGACGCAATTGTATACAATAATTGACATAGTTCACGTAAACAAATATAAAATATCCACACTATCTGTGTATGTACCTACAACAAACTACTTTGCGTTTCAAGACAAGTTCGGAAAGACTACTGTTGCCTCTGGTAACACTGAGAACGATCTACTCCTTTCTATGACAGCAATAGCCTCCCATAAATTCGTCGTGTTTAACATGTCAATGTCGCATCAAAGAAAGCATTAAATAAGGAAACGGGCAGCATAAGAAAAAGCGAAAGTAATAGACAGTAATACTCACTTTGACAACGTCTCATAGAAGTTTATGTTGGTATGTATCGGGGAAAATGGTCTTGGAAGGGCTTTCTTGAATTTTTTGGCATTTGCCCGTTGTATACTTTGAAGACTAACGCTTGTCTTAACTCCAGATACGCGGGACGACCGTCGCGATTGTTTTGGATCTATCTCACCGTTTACTGGGGAAAGAAAGTTCATCTGTGGGCTAAAAAAAGGGAAAATAGCATAAATACTTTATTGATATAAAATGTAGTTTCTTCACGGACGAGCTATGAAGGTTAAATAGAATTTGGACAAATAGTGCGAAAAGGGTTAATACGAAAGCTGTGCACGACGAAAGTAAGTCGACACGTCTTTTAAAGTAATCATCTTCACTATAACCAACAGTTATATTAGGAGCACTCTATTAACACCAATACTACCATCATCCTTGTTCTGATAATCATAACATAATTATCATAACTGTCATCAATATAATAATAACAATTTTCATAATCATTATCACTGTTGGAAGTTGATCATTGTGGCATCACCTTCCTGTAATGAATGTTCGCATAGTGTATGTTGACGTCATTGAGTAGTCATGGTATGACGGAGTGTATTATCTGATGAATGTGGTATGCCTAAAGTTGTGCTCTTGGGAGAGCAATGTTGGCACAGGCATCAGTTTTTCAATAATCACCCATATGCTCAGAGCCATCACTATCACCACAATACCAATCTATTCGCGATCACTATAACCACTACCACCACCCCCCAACATAACTACCACAACTTCCACCACCACCACCACCATAACAACAACAAAAACAACTACTACTACAACTACTGATGCTGCTACCACTACTTCTAAAAGTAGTACACACTAATTATTACTACTACTGTGCTACTACTAACACCAGTACTGCTACTCCGACAACAACTACAACAACTGCTACAAGTGCTAACCAAACATCAGTAAGAACAACCACTCCTCACTCTCCTACTGCTACTACCACTACTACTACTACTGCTACTACCACTACTACTACTACCACCACCACTACTACTATTGATACTACTACTACTACTACTACTACTACTACCACCACTACTACTATTGATACTACCACTACTACTACTACTACTACTACTACTACTACTACAACTACTACTATTCCTTCTACTACCACCACTACTACTACTACTA
>JAAAKL020014173.1:0-12074 GCA_010016065.2 Carybdea cf. marsupialis auct. non (Linnaeus, 1758) | reverse complement strand
AAAACTTTGAAACCTGATATCTCGGTGTTGGGAAAAGGCAAGACTCTCAATTTTGGCCATTGACGTTCTCACTAATACGGTATATGAATATTGAGGTTTTTTCCGTAATATAAACATTTTAAAAATCGTGACGTCACACTTTCCCTCCGCATACATTTGGAATTCTTACGTCAAAGGTGGCCTTCCTAACAGTCTTTTGCACCGGTCTTTAAAACATACATGATTACATGGGGAGGAGAGGGGTATCGGAAAGGGGTATCGGAAAGGGCGAGGGGCTAAAAGCTGTAACCTGGCGACGTCGCAGTTCTGTATTAGTGCAGCATGTTAAATTTATTTGACGTGTAAAGTGTGTTGTTTTGTTTGGACAGAGAGAAAAAACAAAAAATTGACTAGAGGTAAATTATCATTTTCTAGAGGGAACTGTTTTGAATAAGCGTGTAACGAAAGGCGATTTTAGCATTGCATTTTAAATTTAAAGGAGGGCAATTATATCTAAGTATACACCCTTATATACATTGTGTATAGTTCTCCTCTACTATCGCCTCGTCTGATTTGAGATATAAATAACGAACTTAGTAATAAAACCTTTTAAAAATGGCAGAAATCGCCCGAGTTGATATATACAAACAATATATACTATGACGTCCTTTAAAAATCTTTTCTGGCTTCCTTGTCAATTTTTCCTTATTTTCATCCACTTAGTATATTATAAAACTCTTCTAATCATTTCATTACAACACTTGTCTTAAACCTAAAATGACCATAATTATTCACTATTCATTGACGGATAGCTAGCAATGGAACAGGCCCCAAAATTTTTAAAACATGCTAAAGTAAGCAGTGCAATAAGAAAAGTACAGAGAGATAATGATCAAATATTTACAGTTATAAGTGGTAGAATACAGTGTCTCAGAGCCAGACGTTTTGACGAAAACACAATAAATATTGGAATCTGTGATTTTGAACTTCCTTAAAAATTTAAAAGTATGGTAAGAAAAGATTCACATATCTAGTTAATGCCAAAATGTTATTTCCTTTTATATCTGTGCAAGATTGCCGAAATACGTTATGCAAGAAACCTTCTAATTGTCCCTACTTACTTTTGCATTTTATTGTACTTTGTTGTATGTATTACCATTTAAACAATAAACCATAAGTTTTATATCATAAAACGGTTCAAATATCCCCTCCATATCACATTATTATGATCACAACTAAAGAAATGAGCAATTGTCATCCCATTAGGTACTAAAAAGTCGTAGTTTAGAATGATTTACAAAGATGGCTACTGCTCGTTTGCTGTAATCAGGAATCAAAATCTTGCTAGTTATGCAAGATGCTCGTCAACGCCTGACCTACCTGAGAATGACACTTGATTCGGTCACTTGCCATCTCCAATCCTATCCTTTTTCGAAAGATCTTCCAAATAAATGTTCCAAGGACTTGATCAGGAAAAGATGTAAACTCTGTAAAAAAATTTCAATCACTTTGGGAACTAATAGAGGGGCTGTACCCCCCAGCAACCAGTGGTTACGACACTAGATATTTAAGTATTATTGAAGTATCTAAGTCCCTTTGAGATTTAACATCATCAACCAGCAGATGCCTTACTACTTTCAATGTCAGACAAACCCTTAACGGTTGCAAGTGTATGTGTTTCTGTCTAATGAAAGTACTAGACAAAGTAAAAGAATATCTACTGCTATAGCTCATCTAGCATATTTGAGTGAGAGGTACAAAAAGACTTTTGAGGAAAGTCCCCATTCCCTTTGACTTGCTACAAACTCGATTGCGAATCATTTTGCTGCTAGAATCTATTCAAGGACTTTGATACGATCTTAAACGAGCATCATAGTGCCTTCATCCTTTCTTCCTTCCTTTTTTAGCATCTTTCAATGTTACAGAGTTTATCAGTTATTATTAAAGGCTTCGGGACCTTAAAACCCGACATTTTTATGGGGCCCACTTCCTTATTTTATATTTTAGTCGTTTTAAAAGCAGCCCTTCCCCACCCTTTCTGTAAGCGTACGCTTTTCCCCATCTTCTCTTTCCTTCTTGTGCTATAGTATTTTCCGAATAACCCCGTTTGGCAGTTTACTCCTCATACGCTTGTCAACGGGTTAGCATTATAACTAGAACCACTTGGGTGGTGTTGGATGTAGCCCATTTATGCCCCGCTTCCTCTAATTCAAGTAAAGACGCTGGAACAGGAACTAATTAGTACTCCTCATGAAGAAGATTACAAATGTATTTATAGTAGGAGCCCTACGTAGATGTGACACCAGCTATCATAAGGTCAATGGGAGCCAAGATATCACATGTTATGTTAGGATGACCCCATCTGTTCGTATTAGGGTTCTTAGCTTAAAATTTTGATCACTTAAGAACAAACAGTAGTTGACTACATAACAATAACACCAGTAAGATAAATAGTTCTTTGCCAGAGATCATCGGAGTAGATTCTGGGGGCGGGGGGACTCTCCCTCTAACTTTTAAGGACAACAGCTATTATATCCTCCCATGTTTGGGCCAAGAAATGTCAAATTGTCCCCGTTAAATCCTTTTATACCCCCCCCCCCATTCTTACAGCGATCTGCGCCCATGCCAGAGATTCTAGCCCATTCCGTTGAAGCTGAACAATGGTATGCAAGGGTGTAACAAACTTCCGTTACTCCATTTATGCTTTTCCTTATCTTCAAAAGTGTAAGCGAATACCGTCCTTTTCGTCGGTTAAACGACCCACACAGTAAATTATCTAGTAACTAGTAAGATAGGAATCAACCCACGTGCCGTCAGCAAAAGAGAAAGGAACGTTATGGTTCCACATTTTTGCCTTCTTTCACGTATATTAAAATATATGGCTAAGAAGTTCAGTCTTCTAAACATCAGCATACGTGTTACTATTTTCTTATGTATTTCTCTTACTTGAGCTGCAAAAATGAGAACCTTTTAGGAGAAAAAGACCATGCAATATCTCTCTGTCAATTCTTTGTGGGCAAGAAAGATACACGCTTGGGTAAATCTGGTATTGAAATCACTAGTCTTTCACGTTTTGGCGAAACCAAATGGTGATAATGTATTCTCAGTCGCTCAGATACAACTTCTTCCAATAAAATCTCTTTTTGCACCGCTACCCTTCACGGAACATGTCGCAAAGCACTGCGTTGGGTTAAAAGTGAGACAATGTTTTACATTACAACAGCACATTCGACAGAATTTAGACTCGTACTATTTCTATACGGAAAGTGGCATTAAATTGCCTTTCCTCATGTGTAACCTGGGTCAATGATCTTAGATATACGTTGCATAACCCATTTTCCCACACACTACAAAGATCTCATTTGTGCCCAAAGCCTTTGATTACTCGTGAACCGCGTACCTCCCTCTTAGAGAAAAGGTTATGAAACCACCTACCTAACTTATTGCCATACTCACCGTCCACTGTCAAATTGTCATAGAAAATATCATTAAAAGATTGCCTTTTAAGGGCTAATTGTAATTTGTCTCTGAGAATTTATTACAATTGTGACTGATTCTCTCCATGTTATAAGTAAGTCTCAGTGAGATTTTGCCTAAATTTCATACGACGACGCACTTACAGTATTTTGACATTGCCTGCTGCCAGTTTTTCGTTAACGCTTTTGCCAGAAAGGTATGTATAAACCGTGGTTGACGTTTTCTTTACTTGAATATATGTCATATTATAAAAATTCCTATTTTGTTAATCATCTTCTCCGTTAGCTGATAGTTTTTTTTGGAGATATTAGCTACTTTGCTGTTTAGGAATCCTTCTATTTAAGATGTGAAAATATAATTTTATAGAAAGAGGGACTAGATTTACCCAAGGAAAGTGTGTCTCTGGCAAATTTTGAGAACACAGTTAAGCCACGTTCCATTTTTAACCAAAGAAAGCTTATTCAGTGAGACACAGTCTTTTAATAGCACAACTCGGACTTTTTGGTCATGAAAAGATCAGAAAAAGTATTCCGTAAATCATTCTGGCAAACGAAAAACTTGATGTTTGCCACTCTTAATTGCTCGTGATTTTCAGTACACCAGATGGGAATAATCTATGCTATATTGTGATAGATACTTATTACTTCAATATTTGTCTCCGTAGAATATGCAATAAGGCGGAATACAGAGTGATCCGTATTGCCACTTTAACAATTTTACCAATGCCTCTGAAAATGAGATCATGTATTTGCCTATTAGTTTAGGACATTGAGGGATCCGGGGTACATCTCAAGGTTTCATCTTTAATTTATTTTAGTTGAGGAATTTTTCAAACTTTTTGAAGTCGAGTTTAGAATTTCAAGCTACGTGTTGAGATGTGCTGAATTTCAAACAATGAAATCCTGGTTTGTTGTTATGATCAACAGAATAATAGGAAAAGGGATGATGTGATCATGTAACTATGAATCAAACTGAGACTCCTGTTTTTGAGGAGTTCAAGTAAGTGTCTCAACAGATATTACAAAATGTCTAAGGCATAAAGATAAGAAAAGTCAAACACAAGGGGAAACATAAGGCGCCTTTCTCTCAAATATGCTTCTCTAATTTGTATGACAGTGCCAAAGATCATGCTTGATACGTGTCTATCTCTGATGATATTGGGACTTTGTCTCCCAATGGAAGTCGACGAGCTGTCGATCACGGACGACGAATATTTTGCTGTTACTGTTCTCCACGTTGTTGCTACCCCAACTAAAGACGTATCTATCGCTAATTTTATTAGACACTTGTTTTTTAACAGTGTTCAATCAGTGGCTGGGCAAAGAAGAGAACTATGTATCAACGTCACCTGTTTCTACAACAGGTTTTACTTTGCCAAGATAACTTTCATAACAATAGTTTAAATATCACATTGATTTTAGCAGCTGTTCCTCTGCTACCTATAAATGACGACCGGACTTTCTGCTTAAAATAGAAGATTCAGGCCGCTTTAGATTTGGCAGCTGAATACAAACGTGTAACCTTTTTAAGTTTCAAAGGTAGGTGACACGCAAACGTTTCCCCGATATTAATGACATTATATCAGAGAATGCCGTTTTCATTGTCAGGGGCGTTTGTTTCCTCTTCGCCTAGCAGAGGCAGAAAGAAGTCTTATTCTATTATATTTGATTGTACCGTTGTCATAGCCACCCCGCCTATCTCGTTCAAGAGAACGCCTCTGCAATGCTGTCCACGAATTGACAGACAAAGTTGCCCAGTGGACTCCAATAGCACCTTTTAGTCCTTAGGAAATAAAATAAATGCCTATTGTTTTCCTTCCATACTCCATCTTCCATTCTTCTTGTACATATGATCCCTACAAAAATATGAGAAACTAACGATTTTTATATATTTCAGGTCAATTCCAATGGATCGACAGAGAGGCCTATGTGTAGCACTCCTCCTCTTGGGGCTTATTGTAATGTCTGAAATAACACAGTCACAAGCCTTCCTTGGAAACTGCAGGTCCAAGCGATGGAGAAAATGTAATGTTCTCGGACTTAAGCGGGGAATGAACACTGGACGAAACGGTAAGAGACACGTTTATTGAGCTTTAAAGTTATTTATCTACCTTGTCGGCACTGACGTTACAGATTTTCAACACATGAAGGCAGTGCTTAAGTGTGATAACACCATATATTTTTATCTTATTCATTCTATGGCATGTTTTACACAATGATCTTCCCTGCAAAACCGATAGTGTAAAAGTAAATATTCGATTTCAAATGAGCTTTTAGATGTAACGCAAAAGTAAGAAAAGCACAAGGTATATATGGTATTTAAACGAAATAACATCTGAAGTATCGGTTTCAGGTATGGGACCATGTAACTGGTTTCACTCCATAACGTTACGATCACTTCTACGCTAATAGACGGAAAGGGTTTCTGAAATCAGCAAAGTAAGCACTGAAATCAAGTTTCAATTAGATTTTGTCAATGCAAGAGGAAGATTGTTAGTTAGTGCAAAGGTTATATCATTTGACACTTCAACTTGCCTCCTTTTGTTAACCTCATTATGTGAATTAAAGTGATTTCACCACACGAAAACTCGAATACAAAACCAAGAGGTTATTTTGTCTCAAAAGTGTCATTATTGATATACATTTGATTTACTTGTCGAATGTTTCTGGAATTGTATACATGGTCATAAAATATTTTAACCGTATAATGGACTAAAATCCTACATATAACCTTAATATGTCAAACAAATTCTTTGTTGAGCTCGATTATCTCACGATAGCACTGTACTTCAATGTTATGTCACAGACCTCAAAAGTAGCATGCAATGCCATGGACAACATTATCAATGCTGTGACTTATTAACTATTGATTTGCTGCTAATGCGGCAAATTGATCAAGTTGAAGGAGAGAACGAGGTCATATTGTGTTTAGGAAAGCTTACTTGTTGTGGAAGCTAGACGAATGTACTGTCGTCCTTAAAATGTATTCATCTCATTGCACTTAGGGATTATTTGCAGCCCTCTGCTATTAGAAATGAATTAACATTCTTTCAAAATATAGCAGAGAGAGTGAGCAAGGTTGAGTACATCGTTCCTTCTTACGTAGTAAAAGTACAAAATCCTTAATGCTTATAGAAAAAACTTGTATGGACTGTGCAAGTTGATGTAGAGTGTTCGTAGATAAACTGTCGTTGAAGTACTTAGTCTGAAAAGCAAAACACGCTGGCCCATCGAGAACGTATTGATACAACTATTCAATTTCTTGCTTTTTCTACTTCATCAATTGTTTTCTTGATATACATGTATATAAATCGTAGATATACGATTTCATTATTGTATTGCAATGTCGATTGTAAGCATAAATGTGTTTGAAGAATTTCTTTTCGCTGACTGACGAACCTCACATGAGATAGGACGTGAAACCCGAGGTAACGGCGGTAGTTCGCATTTCATTTTTATTAACTCTTAGCAGTATTAAGCTCTACCTTGCTGTATCCAGCGCTCTAGAAAAAGTGGCAATAATACTTTTTGGTATGTATATTAATTCACTATCCAGTTATACGAGATTGGGATTGGAACAGTAAGGCCATCCAGACCAATAACCATAAACACTCATATATATGTATATATATATATATTCAATACATACTATTTTTATCTATATAAATGTCTACGGAGATGTTACACAGAACCTCTAGGAATAAAATTGCATTTAACCAGTGAAACATAGAGATATATATTTATTTATGATACATAACGTCAAAGTAGCACGAAATAGCAAGACAATCTTAAATTTTTTAATACAGAATCGGTTTCGCTATTTTGTACTCTTTTGATAGGCATCATTCTGTATATTAAGATGTGTGTAGCAGAACGTAAGTAACAATTCTATCAACAAGAGTGCTCGATACATGGATGTAGAGCAATATAAGAAGGGGATAACTAAAGAAGAGCTATGTAAATTCTCATATATATCACATACATGTGTATGTAAATACAAATCTATTAATGACGCATTCCTCCATAATCATGAGCTCCGTACAGGTTATCTCAAAGTAATCCAGAAGTAAACAACGCTTCGCAACGTTTCAATACCCAGAGAGAATACAATGTTTGCAGTCTGAATCTTCATGACAAACAAAACGATATTGTGATGCTGATATTGCATATTACGGCCTGTAAAAGACACGTTCTATTTTTGTAACTGGAAGGTATCTGATAAGCATGTTCACACGGCGTCTCTTTTCAGCGAAGCGTAAATAGAACTCAGGTATAATGCTGCCAATATATTACACAGAGAAGGCAAGAAAAGCCCAGACACAGGTATTCTATCGAGGAAATACACCTTGCTCAATACTTCATGAGAGTTGCTTGCTTTTAGTTTAGAGATGTCATTTTACTTCTTGAGGCGGATTTTCAACAGTTACGCTCTTTCAGTTTCCATGGACAGACTATTCTGTTATGAGATCTCAAAACTTTGTCGCAGCTAGAACATACTCCCTACATCCTGTCGGACTTAGTTATCTATGCTGGTTCTGAAACGTAAATTATGTAAATAGGATACAAAATACACATATCATATATCATAGATTAGTAACATGACGAGATCACAGGAATAGGTAACATTTTGTTGTATTTGTATGGTCGTTCCGTCCAGCTAGCTAGATTTGGTCTCAGATCAAATCAGAATAACTGGCATTTTATTTGATATTTCGTGCTCCATATTTTCTAAATTTCTAATTTTCACTAAATATGTTGTACTAGGCTATGGAAAATAGCACTAGTAAAGCTAATAGTGGAACAAAAAATAAGGTTACTGTTGGAGATGAGAATTCGGGATCGACTTCGGGGATTGTCAACTTTACTATTGCACTATTTAGTGCAATGGTCAAGTCTTCGCTTTCGGTGTGGTAGATCACCGTCAGCGCCGTAAGCACTTCATGTTTATAGTGTTCTATACTATTAGTTCACAGTTGCTTGTGTGTCTGCCTGATTACGTATCTATGGAAAATGGCACTGGTGAAGCTAATAGCGAAACGAAAAACATGAGGTTGTTGATGGTAGTGAGAAATCGGGAGCGACTTCCCGGATTGTCGACTTTCTTATTACACTATTTAGTGCAGTGGTAAAGTCGGCGTTATCGGTGTGGGAGATCCTAGGTTCGATCCCCGCCAGCGCCGTATGTATTTCATGTTTATTGAGTTCTATACTATGTAGTTCATGACTGCTTGTGTGTCTGCTTGAGTTGCCTATATACACATCAGTTACTAAGCTGCTAATTGCTGAGTTTCAACTTTTGAATGATTTTTATCCTCAGGAAACAGAAAATCAGACAGTCTTATTGAAAGAGAATATTATTTGTACTTTTTAATGAGTGTGACTATTGTACAATGTAGAGCAATATTTTGATCGTGATTCAGAATTTCCACAGCCACATTTATATTAATTACAAACCATCATGTTTATGACATTAGGTGCATTTTATCCCTTTGCCACTAATAGCCTACCTTCTTAAACTCATCTGTCGTTTTCTCACATGTTTTTGACACTTTTAAATCTTCTATCGACTAAGTGGTAAAATCTGCAACCCGTACTATTGAAAGAGTTAGACAAATGAAGCCAATCGCAAGGTACATCGTTTATCCTAAGCTGACTATCCTATATAAAACAGTCATATCAGAATAGGTAGTAGGGGAATCAGAAATACGTCACTACTGATATCCTATCCCGTGACACACGCTACGTGCCTTGTGCTTTATCAAGTGTGCTAGATGATAATTTATCCTATTTCTTTAGTCGCCACATAAACTCTCAGTGCTAATTTTCCTCTGATAGACATCGTAAGGTAAGGGTAATGAAGCCAGTCGCAAGGTACATCGTTTATCCTAAGCTGACTATCCTATATAAAACAGTCATATCAGAATAGGTAGTAGGGAAATCAGAAATACGTCACTACTGATATCCTATCCCGTGACACACGCCACGTGCCACGTGCTTTATCAAGTGTGCTAGATGATAATTTATCCTATTTCTTTAGTCGCCACATAAGCTCTAAGTGCTAATTTTCCTCTGATAGACATCGTAAGGTAAGGGTAAAAGTAATGCCTTACTCTATTGCAAGGGGTAGGGAATGTGACATAGTAGAAAATCACAGTTCTGAGCCTCGACATAGTGAGGTAGGGTGCCCAATTCCTTTCCTCGCCACCTTCATTCTTCCCTAGCAAATGCCAGGGACCCATTTTTCTGCTGGGTTCGCTGTAGGAGTTTTCAGATTGATGGCTGGGGATGGTCTCGAACCATTAACCCTCTTCACGCTATACCAGCTCTCTACCGACTGAAAAAACTCTCCCCTACGATGGACATCATACGTTGTATTGTAAGTTGCAAAGAATCATCAAGGGGATACCATTTGTAATGTTTTGAAGTTTTTGAGAAAATACAAAAGTGGTAGAACGCATGTCAATTCCGCGATTCGAACCAGCGACACATATCCGTTGCATGTGTTCCACCAATTGAGATAAGTTAATCACTATGATAACATACCCAAAATTTAATCGCTATTTTGCACCAGATGGCGACAATTTGTCGGACATCTAGGGGTTGCGGCCCCTTGGCATAGATGTTTTGTAGAAAGATGGCAGAATTTCATCCTTGTATTTAAATATCCCAAGAGGCCTATCTAAGGCGCAATTTTTTGAAGTCTGCTGCTTAGAATTTTATCGGTGGGCTCTCCTACCACCCTATTAAATATCTTGTTTCGCTGATACCTAAAAAGATGCATTGTCCATAATAAAAACATGCTTCATTGCACAGATATAGAATGGTTCAGGATAAATTTTATTGCATTCTTCTGTGCCAACATCGATGCATGGTTTTACCTCTGATAAGGAGAAGCTTTATTGAATATCTGACTTTGTGAGCTGTTATGTTTTTTACATTTGCTTAAGTAAACATGTTTTGTAAAGATAAACAAACACGTTTGCGGCCAAAGACAGTCAGAGACAGACAGGAAGGTTTTGATAAGAGCAAATATAGAGCACATGGCGTGATTGATTTGAATGAAATACGACTTGCCTGAGAATCTTCTATCAAAAGAAAATACCTCGTCCTAATGTTTTTTACTGATGTAGCAAAGGTGCTATTCTATGGACACAGGTAGCGTCCAAGAAAATCCTCATGGCAACAAGAATTTGATATTGCTCATTGTACATAACAAATCGAGGATCAACTAGATGGAAACATTAAAAAGCATTTTGTCATAAAAGCGATTATATATATCGGTGTATATAACACTTTCTCATACTGCTCTGCCAAGCGTTGGTAAGATATTACCATAAAATGAGTACAAATCGGGGGAATTTTATGCCCAAAATTGGAGTAAAGAGAGGACCTGTGCAACACAGTTACCGTCTATTGAAGAGTTTTTACAATCTACAAAAACAGTTAGCTGTTTATAGTAAGGTTTAAGAGTATTTACAATCTACAAAAACAGTTAGCTGTTTATAGTAAGGTTTGAGAGCAAGACACAAACTCACTAAACTTCCTCTTAAATATTATACAAGGCCTTCGCCACTATATAGTAACCATATACAGTGTTTAATTATTTAAGTTTATAAGATATAATAAGATTATTCAGCCGTTCAATATACTACTTATTCCCTTACTAACTATTATCGTGCTTACAGACTTGTTAGTTAATTAACAATTAACAAACCAATTGGCTATCTCGATATTGCAACGATAGCACTTTGTATATGTCTACAAGTATACACTCGAGTCCCGTCACTTTCAAACTGCGTCAGAAACATTGCAACGCAAGCACATTGTTCTCCTGTACCTGTTCTAATAGATGAAATATACTAAAAGCAATATAATATAAGTATCTGCAAGTAGGAAGAATAAGAATAAAATCATTTACTCTTGCCCGGTTTGAAAAAGATGGAGGAAAAAGTCAACAAAAAAGCTGTTGTTGACTCAGTTTGAAGTTAGGGGCTTTGAGGGCTGCACAGTAAGTACAAAAGTAAAAAATGAATTCGCTACAGGAACCGGGACAAATGTTTAATGCTAGAAACGATGATCAAAGAAGCTGAAATTTTTACGGACGGAATATCCGGCAAGGGTAAACGGCTACATCCTTAATACAAGGAATGGTCATACAACCGAGAAAAAGGCCTCAAAGATTTGGTTTAAAGGTGTGGAGGGATGGTGCTGGGTTGCAATCAACGTCAAAGACTATAGCATCAAGTGAAAACTTAAAAAATTGTCATGGGTTCAATAACTGTCAACCATTAATTATGCTTGTCAGTGATGATGATATGTAATATCTTTAAGCAAGTGCGCATTCATACTTCCTTGTGGAAAGGTGATGAATGTAAAAATAATTCTGAATGAAGAACCCGGGTCTATGAATCTCCTTTCTTCACTCAAAAGATATTTTCCATTACTACAGAAATTGTCCATTAGATTTTGGGATTGAACTCAATTAGCCTGGTATAGCAATTTACTGTATGTCGTTGTTAAAGTGCTTGAAATTTGGCAGGCAATTGACATTCTAACCGTCTTGCATTTCATATAATGGATAAACCTTACCATGTAATAATATATGTCATTGTTTCTCTT
>JAAAKL020014172.1:0-12074 GCA_010016065.2 Carybdea cf. marsupialis auct. non (Linnaeus, 1758) | reverse complement strand
AATAGCATGCGTTTGGTGGAACGATATCTTTTGATGTATCGTTGGCGGTGTGACCTATTTTCCAACGATATATCGTTGTCGATATCGTTATCGTTATCGTTCCCGGTGTGACCAGGCCTTATGGCCTTATGGCCTCCATTAAGCGCCCCTCGTATAAGTGCCCATCCTTCAATCTTCAGAAGTGGGCGCTTAATTCGAATATTCGGTAAGAACAGAATCACGGAAAGAGGGAAGGAAACTCAACACTGTGTTTTCTAGTTTTCATTCTTATTCTTCTTTTCAATTTCTTTTTAACAGGGAAACTTCTTTAAAATGCTTTCCGATATTACAATGTCAATAACTTTCTTACTTTCTTTCAGCTTTTCTAGCAAAACTTTGTATTTGGCTGAAACCACCAGATTGCATATATTTTAAATATTTTTAAATTGCTTTGAAAGCCATTTTATTAAATAAGCGCCCCCTCGAATAAGTACCCACCTCAGAGGCTCGAAAATTATTTATTCGAGTCATTATGGTACACCAGTGCCAGCTCGTGCTTCGGTTTCATATATTTCTTCCTAGAGGACAAATACCTGACGCAGGTTGACGTATTAAGATGAATTTGGCCAACTCTAAACCAGCTGGTAAGGTGAAATGAGCATCTCTCGGTCATAAATCTTTGCTTATAGATCACATATGCAATTTGATTTCTCTTGTAAGAGGTAAATGATGATTTAGCAATAGCATACAAGATGGAGAATAATTTTAGCAATATTATCAAAAATGTTTGAAGGATAACTTTATTATTAAACTCTGTAACTTGTCTATGACGTCGTAAAAGTACATCTATCGAAAATAATTATGGTACATGTTGAGGCTGTAGGGCACAAATTGAGTTCAATGCCACCTGCTTACTTTGCATGTCTTTTACAGACGGAGAAGTTTGTGAACTCAGGTCTTACTCATAAACTTTGGATATACCGAGTTTTGTCTTTTTAACATCAGGAGTTGTAGAGTTTCAATCCCAATTCCCAATATTTTTTTCTAGGGGCCCACTTCATTAATTGGTGTATTAGACGGTAGATACCCTCAGGTACTGAATAAAAGGGACCGTTGGAATAGTTGGTGATAGAATTATCAAAGTGTCGATGCATAGCTACTAATGTGACTTAAAACAATAATTGTTTTATTGAGGTGTAGGGGAAATTATACCAATTTTTAGTCTATAATGCAAGAGAGTATACACCTATGTATGGCGCAGAAACTCGTTGAAAACTTCGATTCTGAAGAATGCGGAGGAAAAGCGATGACGTCACAAATTAAAAGTTTTGGAAATAGGACGATTTGACTCCAGATACCAGAAGACAGCCCTAGAATAGGCTGTTTCTCAAAATACGAGACCTGTAATGAAGGTAGCGATTAAACTAGAGGCGTTCGAATTCTAAAAATCTCTGGTCAAACCTGTGTTAATTTTCCTTGGATCCTAACGTCAGGATCCAGCATCAAATATCAAGGTTTTGTTAGAGAGATCTTAAACTTTGAAACCTGATATCTCGGTCTTGGGAAAAGGCAAGACCCTCAATTTTGGCCATTGACGTTTTCATTGAAAGGGCTACATGAACATTGAGTATTTTTTCCATAATTCAAACATTTTTAAAATCGTGACGTCACACTTTCCCTCCGCATAGAGTACCTAGATTCACAGAGTAATGTCAAGGAGCAAATTTAAACTCAATCAAATACAATTTTCGTAACGTTTTCAGACACAAGCAATTTTTCCCGGTGATTGAGAAATTTTAGAAGGGCGCGTTGCTCCTTTTCCGGCCTCCTTGATCGACCAGAGGCTCAATTTACAGTTATTGTTTGTAGTTCTTCATGCTTTCCATGTTCTAATTTGCAGATTATAAATAGATTTCTTGGTTTCGGGGGCGGCGGCTTGGACTTGCAACTGGGAGCTGTTAAATAGGTCCAAGTAACGAGTGGAGCGTAACCTGAGCGTTTAGAAAGAGTGGCCGAGGAGGGAATGGGGGAGGGGATGTAGTGACGTCATTCGACGAGAAGAAGAATGCGCTCTAATCAACTCAAAGAATAATAGACTATTGTGAATAGAATATTCCTTCATGTTTGCGTTTCGTTCAGTTAGTTGATTTGAGTTAACAATACGGAGAAAGTCTAGAAAGATTGCCTGATCTTTGATCTACATCTTTGCTGGTGAGTGCCGTCAGTTATTTCAGTAATATGTTTCCTAATTAAGAACACGCTAAAGGGAACAGAGGTTACCGCTTATGCCAAGACAGAAAGAATATAGAGATAAATGATTAAATGACGAAGACTAAATGTAGAATATTTCATACATACACATCAAGTGTCGAGACTGAACGGGTTTCAAAGGCACACGGGAACGCTACACAAGAGCCGTGGCTAGTGCTGGTATTCGTTTTTATCAATTGTTCCTGTTTCAACACAAATGAATTACCGCGAGCCTGCGGTGTTTGATGTAGTTGAGCGTCCATGCTCTTAACCTAAAGGTATTAACTAAAAAGCCCTGAAATACCATACAATTTCACTGTAAATGAGTTTTTTTCCTCTCATCTTCGACCAACATCTTAATAATCCCCGTTGATAGCATTTGATCTACGAGATCTAAAAAGGACACAGGCAAGCATGTTTCAGGGGTTTTTTTATAAGAAAACTCTATATAAAATTATAAATTCTCGCATTTAATCCTTTTGCAGGACATTTGTTCTGAAAGTGCTCTGGAATTAGTTGCGTTTTGTAGTGCACGCCCATGATTATAATGAAATACCACTTTCGACATGAGGTCCGGAGTTACTGAGTTTAAGCGAGTTTAGAGGACGTTATCAGAGGTATACTTTCTCGAATGCAACAATCTGCAGATCAGTATATGCATGACAGTGTTTTGATACACTAAATAAGTTTTTTAAGCCAAGCGCAAACGTCAAATTTTTCATGTGCCCAACTTACAAGGGTGTATTAAATATACCGTGATTACAAAATCCAAACGTTTTCAGTTCTATACATTATAAAGAAGTCGGGTCTTTCAATATGTTCGACCGAAGTGTTGTGTCCAAATAAGTAAACAATATCGTTTTGCGTATCTTCAAAACCTATTTGTATAAAAAAATAGTGTTTGTAGATCCTAACCATAGAATCATCACCTAAAGGATTGAGTTTTCGATAAAGAATGCACGCTTCCAACAGTACATCATCAAATTATCCACCAGTTTATTTTGTGGTGTTTGCCTTCTTAAAGGACGTATGCGTTTAAGTCTGACTGTGAAGATACGAAGTGCTAAGGTTTTCTACTTGAGGTCGACCCACATTCGTATTTGGCACAGCACTTTAAACGTCCTATGTCTGAAGCAGGCCTAACAGTTTTCAGGATAAATGTTGTTTTGAAAAGGGTAGAAGAGAAATTTTCTTGTGAGAGAGATCTTGTGTTTCTGCTTTAGTATTTGTTCGTAAATAAAATGATATAGAAAAATAAAGAAATTACTGAGAACTCAAAGAAAATGGTCTTTAATATCATTCTTATCACGAAATAAAGTACAGATAATCCAAAAAGAACACGTTGTTTTAACTTCTATTCCTGTTAGGGTATTTTAGCCTCAGTTCTTGTTATGGAGGGGTGTGGGCATGGTAGAATACACCTTGACTTACTTGACTTACTTACTCAAGAGAGCCTCGCCACATTCTTCCTGATGCAATCCCGCCACTTCTCTGTCTTAGCATATTCTTTCAGCTGTCAGTTTTGGCAGCTTAGTGTCCCATTGTAGTTGGTCAGAGAAACGCTTTGAGGGGGAGGGGGGTTTCTTTCGGGCGCTTACAAGTGAAGTCATCCTTTTATGTACCCGACTTGGATAAAATGCAAAAAGACGCTCCTTATTTTTGTAATAGACTGGTATTACTTACGAGTTCATATATTGGCCTATTACGAACTTTAACATTTACCAAGCTGCGTTACTTTTATGGCAATCTTTTAATTTGCACTGATTACTCATTTCTATCGATAGGCTGTTTAAGTGGCATTTTGCAAGCAGCGAAAAATAATAATGGTTTCTACTGTTCTCCTCTCGCCGCATAGATATGCCAAGATATCTTGAATATAATGAACCCAGAAACGCATCAAGTGTATCGACTGTTTAAAAGTAACTTCTTGATCTTACCACCACCATCAGCCTACTATTTTCTGCTGCACCGGTCCCCGATTTCTGCTCGGCCGGAGGCAGAGAGTAGGTGACCTTCAACAGATTACCGAGTGACCACGGTAGAAAGGAGAAGAACCTCCGTCGATGGGGTATCTGAGCATCAATAAATTGCTCGATAGTGCGTGTCCTATTACAAGGCTGGCAGGAGGCATTCAAACTCTACTGAACTGCGGCGAGATCTTAGTCAACTGGCTCAGAGAAACTGGGGTCGAGGTATAAGGGCCAAACGATACTATACTTCTATTTTCTGTTTCGTTGTAAGACTCCCTCAGTGCAATTTCCATGTTTAGGCAAACACCAGGAATAACTAGCTGGAAATATGTACTAGGAGAAACATTATATGTATATCAAAGATAGGGTGTTTGAAAGATGATAGGAAGTGAAAAGAACGGACCATTGGACAACGGACCATCGGACAAGAGGAGAGACACAGTCAAAAGGTCATAGAGCAGTGGTTTGAAAACTCTTTAGATTTGAGTCTATGCAAATTTGAATGGGCTCGTGCTTCAGACGCTTGCAAGAACAATCGACTGAGTAAAAAGAATCACGTGAAAAAAATAAACACATCGTTTGCGATCTGCAGCACTAATTCTTTAACAAAATTCAGTATACATGCGGTGCTGGAAATGCCACGAGTTACAAAGGCTTGGTAACCATAATGTTGACATCAATAATTTCGCTACAAGTGAATAAATCTGGAGAGATAACAGACATATCGGCATCCTTTTAAAACAAAGGCAGCATGAAGTAGAAAAGATAGTGACATGAAACACGAAAAACATCCCCGTTGTAATACGAGATGCAGTCAGCTATTATTCAATTTCCATATACTTAGGATATTTAATTTCAAAGATCTATACCTAAACTTTTCAAGCCACAGATCAGTTTACTTCAATTTTTCAGCCTCCCGCGGATCTGCAGTATTCATGATGATTAAAAATTCTCTGGTTTTATTAAACCATTTTATTCTGAAACTTTTGATACCTTATATCTTTCAATTAGCTCACGATATAGCTTAGTTTTCCTTCAATTTTTTTGGCGAAATACCATCACTATCATGACCCACTCAGGCTCATACTTATCTAGATTCCAACCTGTTTATTGAGATATTTTAAATCAATTTTCTGCATTCAAAATACTCTAAGTTATTAGCTCCCAAAGGGGTGCATGTGCATGTCTAGAGGCGCGCTGAGATATCATGCGGGCGTCGAGGGATATTCTACAATTGGTTTTACTGATAAGCAATACATTTACTTATCTCGAAGGTTGTTATAGTGATAGAGGCAATTATAACGGGCTTACGTGGGGAATGGACTGACATAGGTTGCAAAGTACTCGTTTAAACGATATCGCCATCTATCACTGTCAAAACGTTGTTGGATCTTGCACGGGAGGTTTAAGTTCAAATGTATTTAGAGACCATATACACACCCATAACAAATATATATATATATATAACTGACATCGTATTTTATGGGTGTGTACTCCGTGTTTCTTCCACTTGATATGCAACCCATCAAAAAGATAGTTTCTGCTAATATTCTTTTCACAAAGAACACAGTAATGAGACACGCAGTTGCTTATTGCTGCAATCGATGGAATTCACTACTGAGTGTTAGAGTCTATAGTTGGCAGTTTGAAGTAATATATTTCCTTCATCCGTGATTATCGAGTATATCATTGAAGCAGTGTTGGGAAGGTCATGGTAGCTCTATATCATCTACCGAGAGAACTAAGATGATATGCAGTTCGATAAAGGGTTCACAGTGAAGGTATACAAAGGTAGAGAATATAAGAAGATACAAGTCTTCTAATTGTCTGAGGTGACATCTACTACTCTTCTCAGCGATTTCTAGCATGTAGTGATAAACTTGGCTGATCATATTACTGCCAAATCTGCCCATCTGTGCTAAATCATCAGAATAAATAAATAAACAGAAATGTTTTAAGGCTGGGTAAGTCGAAATCGTCCGTTACTAAATGTATTGATTTCAATTCTTCGTCCACAGCATGGCAGAGACGGGACGAAAAACTGTCTGCTTTAACCTGATTGTAAAACGTGGTAATCGCGATCTGGAAGAAAATCGCAGGATACGATTTTGATAGTTTGAAAACGATCGAAGTTCATGCAAATCTTAATATATCTCCATGATGAGCGTGCCACCACCGATAAGGTAACTGAGACTTATAGAAAGTGTAAGGCAAGGGATGAAGCGACAGAGATGAGATGCAAATATGACGCTTCAAAACAATGGATATGAGAGCTTTAAGACGCTTTCCTACATTCTTCACCAGTCCGCTCCTCACTGGTAAAACGGGTGATTGTTAAGTTCAGTGAGGTAGCGCACAGACCAACAAATTTTTGATAGAACTATTTTCCTGCGATGTACAAAAGGCAGTGGACAGTAACGTTGGAGAGTCGATGTCGTATTCTCTAAAATAACTGATCGGGTCTTAAAATACTTGTGTCTCTTACTCAGCTAGCACAGGAGCTAGTTATGTAAGCCAAATCGAATATAAAACACAATTATTTACGAATCAGTTTTATTGCTGAAAATAGCCGTTAAAATCGGTCCATGCCCATCGTTTTAGAACTCGGCGAACATAAAATGTCTTTATGTAAGCCAAGAACCAGCAGCAAACCCAAAATTGTCAACATAAGCAACAGCCAGTGGCAGATAGCAAAATAGATACATTTAGAAAATACTGAAATAGATCATGATAAATTAATACAATGCATTGGTCAAGTTAAATTGCTTCCAGTTCGCAAAATATCTAATATCGTTGTGTTGAGATTTAAATAATACTATCTTATCTTCTATCTTTTGGCTCTAAATCCTCACTCTCCTTTAGGCGGTGGTAAGCGGTCGGCATTCCTGTGAAAAAAGAGGTAGACGTTATTGAATTCCGTTGTAAGTCCTCGTCCACCACATGCCGCATCAATCTGAAAACGCAGCTTTCGCTTTGATAACGAGAATGAAGTCCTCGACCCCCGGAAAAAAGGAACCTCTTCATTTCCATGCTCTATTCACACTTTTAAAAGGGGACCGTTTCATATCCATGCTCTATGTACACTTTTAAAAGGGAATCTCTTCATTTCTGTGCTCTATCTACACTTTTAAAAAGGAACCTCTTCGTTTCCATGCTCTATTCACACTTTTAAAAGGGGACCTCTTCATTTCTATGCTCTATCTACACTTTTAAAAGGGGATCTCTTCATTTCTGTGCTCTATCTACACTTTTAAAAAGGAACCTCTTCGTTTCCATGCTCTATCTACACTTTTAAAAGGGGATCTCTTCATTTCTATGCTCTATACACACTTTTAAAATTGGACCGTTTCATATCCATGCTCTATCTACACTTTTAAAATGGGGCCTCTTCATTTCCATGCTCTAGTCACACTTTTAAAAGGGAACAGTTTCATATCTATGCTCTATCTACACTTTTAAAAGGGGATCTCTTCATTTCTGTGCTCTATCTACACTTTTAAAAGGGGATCTCTTCATTTCTATGCTCTATCTACACTTTTAAAAAGGAACCTCTTCATTTCTATGCTCTATCTACACTTTTAAAAGGGGACCTCTTCATTTCTATGCTCTATCTACACTAAAGCGGCACAATTCTATTTAATTTTTCCTTTGCACATGTTCAAATGAAACATTACTTTGAGCCAGCGAATCTTACCTTTCCCTGCCAATTATATAAATGGGCTTACTACGTATTTGGCTTCATTTGAGCTTAATAGCCCTAAAACATCACTTTGGTTGCCGTCTGATCTTGACGTGAACTAATAACATGCCTTTTAACTCTAAAAAGCGATCAAAGAAGGTATTTCTGGGCAACATGAGGGCAAGAACGATGTCGTTTGCTCTGTTGACTTTGTGACCGTGAGACGTTCGAATGACAAAATGTTACAGGTACAAATCATCCCCCATCCACACTAATACAAAACGGCTTTGGAAACGTCTTTTTTTCGGTGAATATTTTATTCGGATAAGAACGGTGTAGCGTGAAGGTAGGGCCTAACCATGACAACAGAGTTTCGTTTTTAAATTTATCAGGCATCGTGTGGACGAGACTTTTTACAAGACTTTCACTACGGCTTTAACAATTCGTTAAAGTAGCTTTTACTGGAAGCTATATAGCGTTTCATTATTGGTATCGAATAGGGATTGGAATTACCATAAGTTGCCACATAAAACATAATTCATGAACTAAGCAGTATTCCGTTTTTTTCGACTTAGCACTTTTGGGGATACTTCTATTAGAGTCAGTTTTACATATTTCATCTGGAACATACCGAGCTAAATTTGGGATAATAAAACTGTACAGGTTATATTTCTGGATACAAGAGTTTATTGATATTAAAATCTATCCTATACTAAAAACAAAGTGCAAACGGCGATAGGGGGCAATGGAACCCCATTAATAATGTAATGAGGTACCTTAGAACTTGGGGGAAGCTAGAACATACCATGGTTGATTTATGCATGGCGAAAACAGGAAGCCAGGAATCTCCTTTCAGTTTGACGGTAAGGTATGTGCTTTTCGGAACGTTCTTTTAAATGCCTGAAATGTGTTAACAGAGTGCCCAAAACCTTGCCTCAGGTTCCCTGAGTGCCAATTTTGTAGGTCAGTCTTGAATAAATAAAGGTGTTTTGTAGTCGACGCGCAATTGTCCTCAAAAATAGCCTATTCATTTTGTCATTTGGTTAATATCTTTTATTGACAAATTAGTCACAGAAGGAATCATCGTTTTATTCAGGCACTGTTTTAAAGTTATCGACAAAGCTTCCTCTTGTCTCCGAGATAAACTGTCAAACGTGTAACTGTACAATGTTTCATGTACTTAATATCCTCTATGAGCTGAATTAAACGAAAATGTGAAGTTGCCTTAAAATGGGAAGTATCAACTTAAACTTTCCTTACTAAGTGTACAGTTATTGTTTTAGGAGATCGCTTCATGTCAGTTTACATTTAGTAGTGATACCGTTCAACGGGTTGGCTCTTCTACCTCTGTTTAATGAAAACGGTTGTCAGTACGTTCATGGACAGCAACCGCTTATGTTTTGCCTTGATTTCGGAACGGGGTGAACACTGTTCCTTATGTTCTCGTTTTTGTTTCGTTCTTCTTCTGCAGATCTCGCCTCTCACCAGACGGATGCAATTTCTAGTGCCAGTTCTTGCAGTGTCTCAAAGTGCTTTTTTGTTCAGTAGGAAAAAAACATATTCATCGACTTTATCTCACTTACCTCCTGTTTCTCTCCTAGGAGTATGGACCTCTTCTTTCTTGCAAAAGAGAGTGTGTTCGACAGATCTAAAAAACACGTAGACGATACGTTGTTGAAATGGAAAAGGTACACAGTGTGTAACACAAGAAAGCCTCGAAAACTTGTTCATTGGGCAGAAATAGAATAAAGCGAGAGGCTACATTGTTCAATTAACAGGCTTACCTATACTTATCCATTCTGTTGATAGCTATTCAGGGCCAAGTTACGTTTCTGTACGCAGTTAAGTCGTATCAAAGTGAGGCTCAAAGGTTAAACATGGGTCAAGTATAGAATCGTATTTGCCCAAAATTCCCCGAGGGCGATACACAACACTACCGCAGTAAGTCCAGAACACATTTTACTTTATCAATGAAATAAGATGGCCAAACTTTAAATCTTCCCTAGCACCAAGTAATCATTGCTAGTAACGTTAGGCAGTGACTTTGAGCCTCGCTTTGATTTCGTGTCTTTAACGTCGAATTTACCGTAATTTGGTATGGGGCATAGCATGTGGTCCCTTTTACCATACCAATCCCAAAAGGAAACAAGCCTATAGGCTATATATTGATGGGATCAATATACCTCAGATCGAAATATCGACACAAGTAGGCTCTGCGTACCAGATCTGTTTCTACCAATATGGATTACAGACTAACTTAAGTGTTTCTAACTTCAGACCAACCCCCTCTGGATAAGCTCCTGTGGAGCCTGTTTTCAGACCCTAATGGCACAGACGAACTTGTGAAACGAAGGCCAAAGTAGCACGAGCACTTTCGCAGACAAAACCTTGTATAAACAGCTTTCATAAACACAAAAGAAAGTTATGGGAAACATATGGTTCGTGCAGTAACATTCGTTTATTGTAATCTGAAATCACCAATCGGGCAGTGTGTTGCAGTACGTCACGTCAACAAGGGCCCAATGATTATCAGCCTTGTTGACGCATGGTGACTTTTATTACGGCATTGATGAAAACAAAAGCTTCTCATAACGGTGCTCGCTTTGATCATTTAATAAGAAGTGGACAATTTTGTAAATATTGAGCACAAACGCAATACTTAATGGAAGGTTAACATCTCGAACTCCCTGAAGAATACTATTGCTTCCTCCATGCATTTCCTCTGATGTTTCTAAGGCTTTAGTCCCCATGTATTGTATTTAATACAAACGAAAGCTTCCTTCAAGTATTGCCTGATCTTCCCTCTTAGTGTTATTTGACGCCATTTAAAGTAAAAACACACCCCGCTCTTTTTCCGTCTTTATTGTTTCAATAAGTCACAGGGCAGGAAAGTTGGGTTTTATCGACTTTGAAAAAAGGCATGGTAGTGACTTAAAGTTTTTGAAATGTGTCAGATGATGCTAACCATATTTAGACTGCGTCAGAAAAACGCGTCCGATATGAAACCAACTTGAATCACCGTCTACCCTTTCTCTAACCATGCCCTAGAAGTTCTTAATCTTAGGGAATAGTTGGTTCCCGCTACATCTATTTAGATTCTTACAACGTTAGCTTTAGTATACCCGAGGAGTCTTCTCAAGGATATTCATGTTGACGTCCAAAATCTTCGTTCTTTTTATAAGTGTATAGTAACATGTAGTCAGTCAAAAACAAACTTAAATTAGAGCAAAGCGTTTATTACTACAATCACTGCTTATGATCAATACTCACATCTTTCAAGTGGACACATCAGGTTATCTGGGTTCTTTGGGAAGCTTTCTTCTTTTCCTTCAGAACATGAAAGAGAAGATATTCAATATCAAAACAGAGCGAATTTTCTATATATGTCAGAGGATTCCGAGCATTGTTTTGTTAATCGTATTAACTGTAACATTGTTAGGAATGTCGAGAGAGAATGAAGGATAACTATGGTTACCGTTTTGTAAAAGATGTGTTCCCCGCAATTACACATAATACGTATCAATAATAGGCTATATTTATAAGTGTTAAATTGTTGTTGTACCAAGGTAAAGTAAATACCCACTCCCATAAAATCTAGCTGTCCCCTTCGTAACAGGCGAAAACAGTGAGAATGATATGTACAATCTTGAAGCTGATTTTTCCGTTAAGTTACAGAATGAATAAATGGCACTGAAGTTAAAAAATTATTGTTATTATTATTATTATTTGTATATTGCTTGTATCAAGAAAATTTAGATATGTCTGTTAAATGAATATTTAAATTGTAGTTTGGAAATGAATCAATAAATACGATGTTTGAAAAAAAAATTGTTGTAAAACATTGTTATTATTGCCACTATGATAATTAAGTTTTAAAAGTTTTTCAGCAGTGGTGGCTTTTTATTATTTTTTTATATTATAAAACTACCGTGGACATTCTGTTATGATAATTGTTAATGTCCATGCAATTTGTTTATGTATCTAATGACTTGCTATATCATAAACAATTTAGATATGCCTAATGTAAGCAAGTATCAAACTGTGTAGTATTTTAAATAATTGACAAAGAAATAAGATTCAAATATTTTTATTTAAATAAACTATTTACACTTCATGTTATTATCATTATCATCACTATTTGATTCTTTTAAACAAATTTATTTTCCTTTATTTTTATAACTATCGTTGACTTTCTG
>JAAAKL020014171.1:0-12075 GCA_010016065.2 Carybdea cf. marsupialis auct. non (Linnaeus, 1758) | reverse complement strand
GAGTAGCGAATTTCCATATCTCTTCCTTTAGTACCTCTTTCTATACTGCTCTGCATTTATGCATCGAGCACTCTCGTGTGTTGAGATAATCGTCCTGATTTTAGTTAAGTATGTATGCATGTAAGTATTTATTTGCTTAGAAAAAATACAATTTAATAATGTCCATTAAAATAACATTGACTAGGCCAAAAACAGTTACAATAATATGTGAAGAGATAAAACCTACTTCTAGTAGATAAAAACATCTCCAATTTAAAATGGCAGGGATAACATTGTAAGGTCTCATTAGCCTTGTTTTCATAATGGTTCCCTTGGAGATGTGTAAATTAATGAAAAAGGTATCAAAATAGGATTTGGTAACACAAAGACACCCACCCCATATCACTCTTAAATTGACCTTTGACCACTAAAAACCTAATAGAACACATAAATGTTATCTTCTTCCTTCCTGATATTTAAAAAAAAAGTTTTTTAGTTTATGTTTAAACGTGTTTGCTTAGTTCGTGGACTTTAGCTCAGTTGGTAAACTGGTCCATATTTGAGGTCCACGGTGCGATAAACGTATCCTGTCCTACTAAACCTATCATCAGGTAGCATGCGTATATGTACGTTTGTGTATCCATAAGGCTTCGATTAGCGACCTTTCTGATATTAGTTGTACCTCTCATGCTTTTTATTTATACTAATTTTACAACCACCTCCCCGAGGACAAGAAAATAGCATTTAGTAGATGCAATCCCTCATAGATAACTTGCCCTTAATATCATAATCAAACCATCAGGGATCCATGAAACACTTGTTAAAGTTCGCTGATCTATCTATATACGTGATTTGTAAAAATGTCAAGATATGGCAAAATGACACATGTAAAGCCTGTCTATTTATAGTCGTAGAGAAATGCGATGGTCATTAAAAACACAGCGTGGAGTTCTGGCCGTTTTTGCTTAAAGTTTCAGAAACATGGTATCAATTAATCGATTACCATAAAGAAGTTGAGCATCCAGAACAGACAATAATTTTATCTGTAATTAAAAAGTAGTTATTAAATATCCTTGCTTTCGTAAGTAAGTTTAAATCTATTTACCACAAATTTTATGTGAAGGTTCAGTCTAGCCTTTAGGCCGATATCGTACTCAAGGGGACAGACTTTATTGTTCGTACACCCTAGACACGCATATCACTGTGTACAAAACGTAGCTGTTAAAACAAGGATAAAAGGAATGATGTAAAGATATCAATAAACCATGGCATCCATCTTTCTTTAACATATACCATATCTGCAAACAACATTTAGATGCTTTCTTCCTCACTATCACTTGACAACAGCTACCAGTTTCCTCTATCTGGAACAACCCGTTCAGTATAGGATCTGTTAGAAGCACTGGCTACAAAAATTGCATAAGAACATTTTATGCTTTGATGAGCCTCGACTATTTTAGGAAGAAATCAATTTGAGTTTGAATATCTTCTCTTAAGTGTAAAGTAGTATTTCACCGCTACCAAACGTGGGTAGATTTGGAACTTAAAGCTACAAATTATGGTACGTACTAGCTAGGATGCAAACAATGGGAATAAAATATACTTTCGATTACAGATACGCAAAACTTATTATCATCCAGTTTAGAGAAAGGAGCATTCCAGTGACACAATTTATACTATGGAATTTCACATCTTCAAACTTTCTTCATTATGTATGTTGAAGCTGAGCAATATTCCTATACATTTTTAATGCTCAGGTCATCTGAACCTAGATATTCCTTTAAACTACATACGTATGGTAAGGAAGAATGCATTTAGCAAATATTTATTTTCCACCAGTTAATGAGTTTACATCACATCTTCGTTGGTTTACAAAGGTAAAGGCTTGTGTGTTTTTATTTCAAAGAATCACTCCAAGAAACCTAGTCATGTTGCTAAGCAATTTGGTTTAAAGGCATAAGGAGCCAATAAGCACAACTATAATGATCATGCGACTAAACATCTGCCAAGTCATCTGCCTGCAGGTGCCATCCTTAAGCCAAAGCAAAGCTAGACCCTCTACATGTGATACCGATCAACTGCTGTTTACGAGACTCCACTTAAGCAGTCCATAAAAACACTTGTTCAAAGTTGAAAAGCCACTAAATGCAGTTGTCAGACGGCTTAAATAATGCAAAAAAGAAGCGTCATTTGCGAACGTAATCTTTCCTCTTCGGAAAGACTCTAAACGGACAGGAAACAAAAAGCTGTTTGAAAAAGCGTCAGCCCTTAATTGACGTAAAATTAAATTGATGAATAAACCTATAGAATGTTGATAGAACCGTTAACAGTCTTACACGGTGTTTGAATACACTGTTTTCTTGTTCTACAAGGACCTTATGCACTCTAGCGCCTTAATCCGCTCGGAGAATCAGCTTCATTGGCGCTACGGTTATGAAATCGTATTGCAATGTGTAACGTTTGATCCCCGATAAGGTTCCCCTATACAATATCGATGTATGTCTGCACTGTTTGCAAGTGTTAAGGGCGATAGTCTGAGATATTAATTAAAATTCTTGTAGTTACATGTTATTTATAGAATTGAAAAATGAAAATGTTTGATATGTTTTCAATCATATGCTCTTTTATTATCACATCATTGAATAACTGATGGAAATAAATTAAAGTGTGTTATATTCAGCATGTGATACTAACAAAACCTTTATTTAGGTATCATATATCAAAATCTACAATGATTTATGAACAGTTTTCTCCCATTTCTTTGCATGCTAGTGCTGGAGCTGCGGAACACAGTCATCAGTCAATGATCAACCTTACATTATACATTTTCCTAGTTTTCCTACAAAATAACTACCTGCAGCACTATAGAGATACTTTTGATTGGGGGAGGGGGGACGTTTATCAGGGGAATGGTTACTGGGCATGAAAGTAGCAATCTGCAGTTTTCTCCGATTTACAGGATTTGATAATTTCAAATTCAATGTCTGCAGTCAGAGATTATGAAAACACCTTTGCTCATGTTCTTGTTCATGTTTGATAATAATAATTTGTTGTTGTTCATGTATCATAATCTTAATTTGTTCTTGTTCATGTATTATAATCATAATCTGTTGTTGTTCTGTTTGATAATCATAATTTGCTGTTGTTCGTGTTTGATAATCATAATTTGTTCTTGTTCATGTTTGATAATCATAATTTGTTGTTGTTCATGTATCATAATCTTAATTTATTCTTGTTCATGTTTCATAATCTTAATTTATTCTTGTTCATGTATCATAATGTTAATTTATTCCTGTTCATGTTTCATAATCTTAATTTGTTCATGTGCTCAAAATTGTAGTTTGAAAATATATATTGTGGTGAAAATAAACAAAAAATGGAATTACAAATGAGAAGAGGTCAAGTTAAGGCAAAATTGAAAATTACATGAACATTTGCAAAAATTGTTTGTTGGACATGGCGAAAATTAAGTTAAAAGTCAGTAAAGCTATTTTCATAATTTGCTTTTTTACATATTAGCCAAAACTGTAAGTAGACGTCAGTCATAAGCATCCCTGAGCATGTGGTCCCCTGGGTCGTAATGAGGACCTGTGGTTGTATTAGCCAAATAGGCACCTGTTAGTTAACTTCAACATTCAAAGAATTTACTATCATAACTTGCTTTTGTTCTACTGCTTAAAAAGTGTTTTTCAAATTTTCCTGCCACCACAATTGGGAAATGAATGACACCACTGTAGTTGGAATGGTACAGAATATATTCAGCAAAACATTCAATCCAGAAAAATCTAAATTATGCAACCTGTGTGATCTAGCCCTACAAGGGAATGAATTTCTCTGTTCTCCAGTTCACTCTCCAGCTAAGGACAGCAAGATTATTTTTTTCAAATTTACACCAGGCCGAACGTTGTTAAGATAAACTTAATGTTCAATACAAAGAGTTGCAAATTGTCTAAACATAACAAATCTGTGAAGCTGATATTTTATGCTTCTTATAGTTTAGTCATCAGCACGAACCTCAAACCCACAGGACCTCCACACCTTGTGTAGGATTTGTACGTTATCTTTTCTAAAAGACAAACATTATCTATCTTCCAAGACTTCAAACTGGCAGCTGTAGTCAGTATGTCAAGGAAAAGTCAATACACCATCACCACCTCAGGTTTTGGTAATGGAAGAGTTCTTGTAAATACAAAAATATAAATCATTAAAGTAATGACGCTGCCTAATGAATTATGCCTGAGAAGGAGTTGCAGGGAGAATGAGAGAATTGATTTTCTAAAACAGCGAATTCGAGTGGATATTTCTAAGTCTAACTTTCGGATAGTTAAGTCGACCAGTGAATAGTCGGTCAATTCTGCAGATTTCTTCCACATTGACAAATCGGAGGCACTCTGCAATATGATTTGTGACACTATGGCATATTGTGATTCGTCACCTCTGCGCCATGAAATCTAAGTGATAAGGGAAACAACCGAACGCAACTTGAAAAGATTGAAATATTACCTTAAATGGGTTTTTTCAAAGCTTAAACGCCTTTTCCTTCGGGGATTGCATAATCTTCTGCGCTGTACAAGGCCACTTTAATTATTTGTACGTATCTAGTTACTTCTCGGTGATGCATAAGTCGAAGCCTTAAGTGGGAAGTAGCATTCCTCGCATTTCACCAAGACGAGGCTGCACTATTCACTGCGACAGAATTCTTTTATGAAATCAGGAACAGAAATCGATGATGTTGTCAGTTTGAAGCTATCATATCAGCCTTAAAAAGAGACGCGTATGGCCAACAAAGTTAAAGGCCTGATGAATCTCTGTTCCATTTAGGTACAAGCTGTACACTTTCTTAAACTTTAAGACTTCTCTGATCTTTATACTAATTAAAATTGTACGTATTGAGTAAATGAGAGAAAAGAATTTCGGTAACTGAAGCTGTTGAAGTGGCTCAAATCTTGCCAAGTCGTAGAGCACAGTCATATTGATTCTTCATCGAAAGTACGAAAGAACACATTTTCACTGCACGTTGGCCGTCTCTCAACTGGTGCATAATTTCCATATTTTGATTTGTTGGTTTGATAGAAAATATAGGAGAAAAATTTTTGGACATCGCCAAATTTTCTTTTCCTACATGGAGAAGGATAATTTGCGATGTCTGCAGATGATAGATTTGAGAATTCTTTCGTAACAAGATGACACAGAAACTTCGCGACTGAAAAAGTGCATAGCCTTTTAGCTTCTACATAACGGTTATCTCACCCCTTATTAAACAGACAAAATTACCCTGCGTCATTCATGCTCAAACTGAAAGTTTTACGTGAAATTGCTAATAGTAATAGTAGTTATAGAGCACGAGTTTTTTTTATTCAGGATGTGTTTTTGACAGTGAGTGTTTACTATAGATTATGGAAGAGGATAGGCCAGTATAATAAAGATCGTTTTTTGAACAAGTTTTCCAAGCATTATTTTAAATATAAAAATTTTGAGCTACTGGGGATTGGAATATTTAACTGGTAGCATCTGTCCTATTGTCTGCCCAATTTTTCCATCCTTTAAATAAGGTTACTTTTACATTTATTACTACTAAACTGTTGTTGTTCTTTTGTTGCGACAAGGTCTAACGTGTCACATTCAAATGCAATACTTTCCTAGTTGTTAAGTTTGTATAGATACTAGAGAAGCTGTTACCAACGGGATTCAAACTCGTAGGCCACGCATGCGCGACGTGTGCTCTACCAACTGAGTTGAGGTGAGCCCTGTTGAAAACATATCTATTTCTCTAGTCCACAGGGGGTCGTTGGCATCCAGCTCCACGCAATTTTGGATACCAGTCACTCTGAGTCATGTGACTTGACCATGGAAGGACTGCCATTTGGTCCATCATGCTGTCCACAGCCCATTGGAAGTTGCAAGGTGCTTTTCAGAACAGCGGATTCGAAATGAACAGTTTGAATAGATACTGGGAAAAAATTAAAGTATTTCACCGCCGGGACAAAAAAACTTTTCTAGTTGTATTCGAATTTGTCTCATAATTACATATTTAGACAGTAATAAAACAATCTTTGACGATGAAGTACATTTTAAAATTAATTCAGTAAACTGAATAGGCCTACAGTGCATCTTAATGCTTTCTATTGAAAAGTTGAATACTTAGCTAAGAAAAATGACCATGTTAAACATTTTGAAGGTGGCCTTGATGTAAATATTCATAGCCATGTACCTTAGCTTCATTTAAGCCAAGAGATACCCAGTTTGTTCCCAGTATTTCCGAGGTATATTATCGCAAGAAAGCAGATTAGAGTCCAAAGCTCCTAACTGTGCACGACATGCAGGCAGCTACATACTAGATCAGAGGGATTAAAATTCAATAAACATCACAATAAAAAATACAATGAATGTTTTATTTTAGTGAGAAATGTCCATCGATTTCAATTGATGATTGATCAAGCGTATACAAGGGAGAGATTTGATTCCTTATTACAGAAGAACATCATGAACTCTGCCGGTTTTAGGGGGGTACCGACTATTCCGCGGCACAGGGCCCAGCCCCTAAGATGGAAATTGGGGGGCTCGGACAGCTTTATTCAGTGCACTCAATGACACTGAAAGGCCAACAAATCACCTTATGGCACAGGGCCCCCTCTTGCCACAAACCGACAGTAATCATGAAAGCACACTTTAACATGATGGGAATATGTGAAGAACTAAGTTAACGATCGCTAATCACCAAATGCCAGCAGGGGTTTTTAAAGCCACAAACGAGTGACGTTCAGATTCGCAGGGTTAAGAAAAAACATAGAGCATACGATTGCTTCGACTTCTTTAGTGTAGTATAGTTGGCTTTCAATAATGGGAATCTAAGGCTCTTCTAAGACTACGGCTATGCTAATATCAATTGGAGAAGTTATAGAATATTAAAAATGTTGCTATGCGAAGGGAATGCAATGACGTCACAAATCAAAAGTTTTGGAAATAGCACAATTTGACTCCAGGTGTCTATAGGCAACCCTGCAAAAGGCTGTTTCCCAAAATACCATACCTGTAGTGTAGATAGTGTTACAAATAGAAGCGTTTGAATTTCAACAATCTCTGGTAAAAACTCAATTGACATTCCTTGGTTCTTTACCTTAAGAACCAGCATCAAGAAACAACGTTTTTTTAGAGAGAATTAAAAATTTAAAAGCTGATATCTCGGTGTTGGGGAAAGGCAACACACTCAATTTTGGCCATTGACGTTTTAGCGAATAGGGAAATATGAAAATTGACACATTGTCCCTCCGCATAATCTAAGTAAACATAATCGCACATATGCGTATACAGTATCTCCGGATTTGAAAGATGGATAATCCTAAATTTTTCTCTTTTTAATAATACATTTAGGCCCCTTGTATTGTTGTAGGAAATTCTTATGCTCTTCCCTGCTTAACTGCAACAGGTAACTAATACATATACAGATAGCTATCTTTTTGAACTTGTTTGGATAAGCGGATGTTTAATGCAAAAGATTTTCTTGGAACCTTTCTGTGATGTAGCATATAAATATCGATTTTAATTGGTGATCAAGTCATTCCCTCTTTGAAATTTTAGGTTCAAGTGACCGTATTCAGCCATTTCCTTTCATCTTCCTCTATTTGATTGCAAGGAATACTGATACCCTAGACGATAAGGTTTTTCTCAAATTTTTATTCTACATATACCATTTTATATTTAATGTAATGGTTTATCAATGGTAGCTGCACGAGAACACTAAAAGAGAAGAGGGTGTTGTTGTCAAAGTTTAAGAAGATAGAGGCCTAACTTTTTGTTTCATGCAACACAGCATCATATTCTTAGACCAGAGGGGTATTCTCCAGCTGTGCTAGGCGTGCGCCGCAAGCTCATAAATATAGAGCCAAAAATATTTTTACGTTCTTTAGCTATTTGCTAGTCTCTTCATCACATCAAATCTAAGTGAAGTAATATGTTAATCCTGTTGCTGCTCGCCTTATTGGTAAATTTGGTAAATTTCTTTTCAAAACCAAAGGCCACCCAATATCCCCATTTCACTGTTTAGTCACAAGCCTGTATAACAAAAAAACAGAAGTTGCTCATCTGTGCTGAAGTCTCTGTACAGCTTCTGTGGAAGCAGAGATTATGAAGCATGTTTCATAATCTCTGGTGGAGGCAAGACGTGCTACCTCGCTCAACGTCAATGAAAACAATAGAATCATAGGGAGGCAGTACGACTTAAGTACAAATATCTGTAGTCAAAAAAGGTCCCAAGGCGTGCTATCGAAAAAGAGCACGCATCGGTTGATAACAGACATCGAATAACTCGACCAAGAGCGGGAACTATTCTATTGCTGAAGGCTGGAGCATTCTTTTATGATGATGTTATTTCTAAGTTTATGCTTCTATAGATGTACCTGGTATGATAGGGGAATTGTGGAAAAATAAGTTTTATAGCACGCCTGGTCCGAAGTGATACCCTACGCCACTGTCTTAGACACGATATCTGGTGGTAGATTATATTGACCTAAGAGGATGTTACTTATTAACAGTTTCTAAGGAAATATGATTTCATTTTGATGATGGACGTGATTACATAAGTGCATCGTCGTGAGAATTTGGGTCATAAACACAAATGCCAAAACGTAATTAATATCGTGTAAGACAGCAAGTGCAAACTGATCTGATACAATAGAAATTCTTTTTTTAGCAGTACTGAGGCCACGTGAAGCAAGCAATAATTATATAAAATCATTAATAAAGAAGTAAATAAATAAATCATTACAGATAATGCCGAAGTATAATGTGCTTGGTCTACAACAATGCCATTTTGATTGAAACTCTCCTTTATATGCTTGCAGTGCTTTCCAACAACTTGCAACTTGTTGCTCTAGTTGTGGTTCCAGTAATAGGGGATAGAATTTTGATGACAATATCTTCCTAGTCAGGGAAACAGAAAACAGGTCTGCTGATTGAATTTAGGGACTTCTTCTCAAGAAAGTGTTTGCAGCAGTAGTTGAAGAAGACCATCATGGTACTCGCCCATGTCTTGAAAGTTAATAAATCTTTTTATTTCAGTTTCACACAAAGGGGCATTTTAGGAAGATAAAAAATTGGTATATTATTGCTGTAGTAACCGCTTGGTTCATTGAGTACGTCCCTTCCCTGCACTATCATGCTGCGTTTACAGTAGGAATTTTCAGATTGATGGCCTAGGGTAGACTCAGGCCGTCAACCCTCTGCTTGTTAGACCAGCTCTTTACCGACTGACCTAACTCACTTCCTTGTAGGAGCATTTAATTACTTGGAAACATTGTAACTCTAATCTGAGGCGCCAATTGGCTAAGTGTTTCCTGTTGCTCACATAGTATCTTATGACAACATACAGAGATAATGTTACAATGGCAGAAGAGTGGCATTGCCAAGAGGTCAGAAATAAGAGTCTTCTAGATAGATTTAGTTCCATTAAACGATAGCGTACCACCCCTCATTTATTCATTCTACGGTTCTCCAAATACAATCTATTTTTATGTAGATATCTGCGTGGATGGTCAATGGTCAAATTTAGCGATAATTATGATACCACTATGCGGGCAAAATTGCCAAACATAAACAGAGAGTGTAAAAACATGTCCAAACTGCTCCTCTTTAGTGTTACATCATTTTACGAAACCAATGAGAGGTTACTAAACAAAGAGAAAGCTATGTTTATTGGCTCTTGTAATTAATAACCTCAGTTTACTCTCTCGTTGAATAGCGACAAGTCATTCAACATCTAAACATATTCTGGGATTGCCGTCAAACAAATTAATGCTGATTATAGTTTTCAAATAATAGCACGTGTAACTTTGAGATAGTCAATCTGAAACTTTCTAGCACACCCACTAAGTGGTTGGCTGAGGTAAACAAAATTGTCATCAAAAGCAGGTTGTAAATATATCCCCTGAGACAACTACCCAAGGTAAAAACTTTCCTCTGTGAAACCTAGCCCATGTTACAAATAGCCCCTGTGATAAAATACCCCTGTGACAACTAATCCCTGTGACAACTACCCCCTGTGACTACTAGTCTATGTGATAACTAGCCCTTCTGACAGCCACCTTTTGGTGTAACTAGCCCTTGTGACATATTGCCCCTTTAATAACTAATATATATGGCAACTACTTTCTCTTCTAACTATCCCCTATGACATCTAACCCATATGACAACAAGCTCCTTTTCCAACTAGCTCCTGCGACTACTTGTCCCTAATACAAATAGCCAATGTTGCAAATAACCCCTGTTCAAACTTTTTGCCCCAGTGACAACTAGCTCCTGTGGCAATACGTCCCTATGACAACTAGCTTTAGTTCCAACTAGTCCCTGTGACACCTTGATACTTTTAAAAATAGAATTTATGACAACTACTTCCCCTTTCAACTATTCCCTGTGATAACTAGTCTATGTGGCAATTAGCCCCTGTGACATCTAGCCCCTGTGACAACCAGTCCCTGGAGCCAACTATCCCCCGTGACATTTCGACCTTGCGACAACTGGATTTTGTTCCAAGTAGCCATGTGACACCTTGTCACTATATGGTCATTCGGAGAGCGAAGCAGAGGAAGGCAAAGATTAACTTACATATCCAGCCTAAATAGATGGATGAATGTTACAGAGCAAGAGCTGTTAATGACTACAAAAGAGAGGAAAAGGTGGAAGTCCATGATCGTCAACTTCCTCGTGGGACATGGCACTTGAAGAAGAAGAAAAAGAAGCTAAAGCTGCAACAATAATGGTTCTTTTAATAGAGAGGGAATTTCTTTTCCTATTTCTTGTTTGATATTTAAAACCTACAAGGTTATTGATTTTCTATTAAACTAATTTTTCTGAGTACGAATAACTAAAGATCTTTACATAATAAACGTCTCAGAGACAAATAATGGCAAAATAGCTTCAAAGCTCTTGAAGGATGAATGATACATACAATGGATGAATCAGAAGAGCTCATCTGCCGTATTTTATGAGGCACTTTGTCAGTTTAATAGATTAGCATTTACATAGATTTAATGTTTACTTGACTTGATTTTTAAGCTGTCTATCTAAGTAGGCTATTTACTAATGATCATATGACGTAAATATAAAGAAATAGATATTACACTTGGTCGTACCAAAATCAAATGTCGGCTATAATGGGACTCATCGTATCATCAGATTATCAAAAACATTAAATATAGTCGATAAATAAACTTTAACTGTTATATCATGCTGTTGTGGTTATAGTCAATATGACATGCACAATAGTTTTGATGAGCGTCAGAAATCACAATGGAAAGAAAAAGTGGGAGGTATTACGACTCCTCCAAAGACTGGTAGGCCGAAGCAATCAGATATTGTCATCATACTCACATAAAGGACTTTAGTGGCAATAACTTATCACTGTCAATAAATTTAAAGGTTCAGCCATGCTTACGAAACTGAGAATCAAATATCATTTTTAAATTAAACATTGTAGAACGAATGTTCTTTTTTTTTGCCTTCAAGTTATCACCCTACAACATTGGCAGGACTCCATCAATGGCTACAACTCCAGACAAAATTTAAGGCGATTCATTTAATTTGGCGTGCATCCGTGGACTGCCGCCCATTTGACTCCGTTTCTTCATCTTCATCAGGCTCTTTTGTAGGATAGAGCACATTTGTCTCTTACGAAAGAGAAACATTCTATATCCTCTATTTGTACAGATTGTAGGTTTTATTTATGTCTGTATCTGTTGGACTAGAGACTAATTCTGTTGAGGTCAAAGCCATGTTTAGTTGCCATAATCCACCCACAATCTAAACATCAAATGTCAAAAGGTCAACATATAGTCTTTCTTTTTGAGCTGCTCAAAAAGGTATGATGTCAATTAAGTTAATAACTCTTTCCTTTTACTTTCGTTATCGTGTCACTTCGTTTTCTTAAATTTCGTTTTCTGTCTGTTACGAAAGAGAAACATTCTATATCCTCTATTTGTACAGATTGTAGGTTTTATTTATGTCTGTATATGTTGGACTAGAGACCAATTCTGTTGAGGTCAAAGCCATGTTTAGTTGCCATAATCCACCCACAATCTAAACATCAAATGTCAAAAGGTCAAC
>JAAAKL020014170.1:0-12075 GCA_010016065.2 Carybdea cf. marsupialis auct. non (Linnaeus, 1758) | reverse complement strand
AAAAAAGCTTTTCAGTACTAAAATGTTTTCGCTATTTCGTGCAGTTTTATTGTTTTGTACCACCAACAAACTATTTACATATATTTAAATCAAATTTTCATCGCATGCAAGGTTGTGATTACTTAAGTACTTTATGCCATACTTCTCGCCTCGTTGTTTTTCAAGAAAGAAGGGACGACGACTATTTTGGTTGAATAAAAGACCGAGCCTGATATCAGCACTTCAGATAGACTAACTGGCGGTGGTGCCTTTACGAGGAGTGATCAAACGGGTCAAGGACTCGACACTCCTATGGGGTCCTATGTACACAAAAGCATGTGTTATCTCCACCTATAAATCGCACCTTAACAAAGAAGTGTAGGCTTGTGATGTACTCATCTACAATGAACGGGTAAACGCCCGTAATAAGGCATCAGGTGAAAATTCGGAAGGCAACAGCGACCTTATGCTCTATGAACTAGAATTATATTTCTAAATGTTTAGTTTTAATGGAACCTTGCAACAGAAAAGGAAAAGAAACGTAGCCCCAAACACCCTAAAAATGTTTGTTTATCAAGAAAATCACTTCTTTATCAGTGTAGTTAGTTAACTTATAGAGATATAATGTTCAATCCAGTTTTAATATTACGTTTTATGCTATTCGATTCTCACGCACAAGATGATACATCAATCGAGATGGGGATATTTCCAACTGGGCTGTAATCGATTGCAGATTAACGATCAGATTTGAATAACTATTGACCTAAAACCCACAGAAACTTCCCTGTTATTCTTTTCCCTATCTCTTAGCAGATCAGAATGTTAACTGCAAGGCCAATTTTATAATACCAAACTCTTCATAAAAAATTGCTAAAGCCACTGCAATATTTCCAAGAACTAGTAAACTTTAAATTTTTACAAGTGAAAAGGAAAAAATCCATCCTTGTTACTTGATCACTTTGGGTACAAAATCTCTTTACTATTTTTCTAGGACTATTGATTTTCCCTGTACACAATACAAGTTACCAGTCACTCCACGCCTCAAAGGACGCATCAAAAAACATACCCTTACGGCTATTACGTTACATTTGTCAGACGCTGGCTTTTTGAGAAGATCATCGTTGGTATGGTGTGCAGTTTGCTGGCACAACAAATAGGAAAAATTATTTTGCATGGAAAGTATACACAAGTGTTTCATAAACCTTGTTGGAGCAGTTTTTCAAAAAAAATTGCACGAAATAGCAAAAACATTGTAGTACTGAAAAGCTCTTTTCGTCTGAAACTCGTACAAAATCGTCAGAATTGAAATGAGAAGACATCAATAAAACTTATACCAAACTTTGTTTTGAAAGTAGCAAATCAGAGGTTTGACTGCTAAATTGGTGTTGTTTTGATAAAGCAGTGTCTGTCTGTGTCTGTTTCGTGCAGTTTTATTGTTTGTATCACCAACAAACTATTTTCAAAAAGTGTCCTGAGTCTTTAATGTATCTCTGGGTTTTCCGGTAAATCGTCACCCTCTTTTAAAGAATTGAATATTTTTTCGTCACATTGAAAAGCTTATCACAAAATGTCCTCCTTGTAAAATAAAATGTTAAACTTCTTGCAGCATTCTGTTTATTTCTAGGGACAAATCTGCTCGTGATTTAATAATCTTCTGCTAACATTAACTGGTATATGATCTCTTGTTTTCCACTTTCAACTATTACTCTTCAGTCGGTCATCATAACGGACGTTAATTTGTTATAATATAAACCTACACAACAACCACCAAGAGCCCTTTCTTGATCAACTAATTGATGCCATAAACATGTGCTAAGGGCAAACCACTTACCACATAAGAATGATGGGATTCCTATAAACTTCCTGAGGGATTTCTCGGGGATTTCTGTCAAAACAATAAAGTAGCCGGCGAAAGATTACAGGATTTCTTAGGAGTGGTTTACATCTCGAGCATATATCCCAGACGTCTTGGAAAGGGTGCTAGATGATAGTACTGAATAGAGCAAAGTAATAAACTTCCAAGTGATCAGTGCAGTATCACCTATAATTTTCTTATATCAGTATTGACTTGTCGCTTCTTTCCTCTAAACATACCTGTATTTAACCCAGAACACTTAGCCAAGTAGAAAGGATGGCATGCAATACCTCAATGGATACATAATGGTAGCTTCTAGGTGACACAGTGATCTACATACAAAATCACATAAGTCTTCCTCTGTGTGAGAAGGCACTTAATCCTCTCTCTGTTTGTCTACGTTGGAGTGCTAGTAAGTACAACACTGCACTACATTAACTCGTGTTCAAGAATCCCCTCCCCACCCCACCCCCCGCATATTATTACACTTTCGTGAGTTTTTGGCTAATTACAATCCAGTGTCTGTTCTGGCCAATCACAAGTGGCGATTTAAATAACAATTGCCTAAGCATAGAGTATTCCAAGGACTTCAGCAGTATTTGAGGAGATTAACCAACCTACCTTGCCTATGACTAATACTGCAATGGCGTTACTTGCCTATTTATAGTTATTGTTGATCCGTTCGGTCAGCTAAGTCACATTAAAACAGCAAGGCTAAAAGCTTTTATGAAGCATTGCTAAGCAGATTTTCTATCTTCTTTAATCAGGCAATCCCTTAGGATACAGACTTACATGAACATATTTACTGGTGAAAATCCTAACCAGAGGATGCTTAAACGCATTAAGTGATTAATACAGTTTATTGTACAGCAATTTCATGGTTAAGTACAGATAACACACACGGGTATACAGCAGATTTGGTGTTAATGCCTAGGATTTACTAAGGAACTAGGGCCAAGTCCTCTTTTGACCTTCAGAAATATACAGAAACTTTATATTCGAAAAGGTCACTAGAAAGTGTAGGCAAAAATTAAACAAATGCAAACAAACAAATAAAAACGTCTCTAAAAGCTGTCAGGACCCCCTTAAAATTCAGAGGGGGATACCAAGCTGGAAAGAGCCCATGCCTAGACATCACCAAGAGATAAGGCGATAGGAGAAGAGAGGCATATAAATGTTAGCTCGTAACACTCAAGGCACGGAAGGTGACATCGTATAGAAAAATATTGCCTGGGTCTGACGGCATATAAAATTTTAATAAGCTGGAGAAACTACATCGAGCCAATCATCAGCGATTCAGCCCTTAACTATGATATGCTAAATATCATATTTGGCTACGATGCAGAGTGAGAAGAATGACTATCAAGTAGTTACCCTCATCGGTGTCACTGATCTCTGAGGGATAATGTGTCCTACAACAGCAAAAATGGACTAATCTATATATACAACAAGATATTTGAAAAAATAATCAAGAAAGTTTGTGTTCAATAAACATTGACATATGTAGAAATCGAACATGTTATGTCTCATGATGCAATGATCAAAGACATGACTTCACGTACAGTCTGATATAAACAATGCAATCTTATAGACCACAACAAAGCCTTAATGAAAATATTATGAAAAAGGAACTCGCAATACATGCATCTACCATACATATGAATGGAATTTAGAAACACTAAGAGGTAAAAGCGTTTGTTACCCAACTTTCTTCTTATCACAATACTACATGTATTACATCTATAAAAAATGAAGTTAATCCTAGCAACTCTCTAGTCCATGGTTACTTGATGTGAAACCTCTCTGTGATTTACTACTGCGGCGACAACCAAGGCCAGGATATCAAAACAGAATGTAAATGACAATGATGGACGTGTATGTGATTTCGTCGCTATAATGTATAACCCTAGCAACAAAAGTTTTAGATAAAATCTCCAATAACGGTTATCGAATTTTATCACTATAGACTAAACAGCATAGGGAATTGATAGTTTCATATACATGACAATACGTTTATCTTGGAATAAGGAGTCTTTATAGTTTGACACATTGTTAAAGCAAGGTGGTAACCATGTGTTTCTGGTACAATAACACCATGGACAGTCTTCGAACACTACACTACTTGGAGCGGGACAACTTGCTTCAGTACCTAAACTTATAAAACATATGAGTAAATCAGCTTCTTCCTTCAGCTAACTCCTTATTTTCTTCTATTTCCGATAGATAGAGATAGAAAGATGGAGATTTTCATATCTGTTTTTAAAAACTTAAAATCTACATTGTCATCAATCTGTAGCAGTTCTCAAAAATTTGAAATCTGTGATGATTTTGTAAACCATGTTACCGCAATTTACTATAGAAAGCAATGTAGATGCTTACTAGTACATTATTTTTCGATTGTCGAATGAAGTCTAAAATGGGGAGTGTTTTGAATGTAGATAAAAACTGTTAATAGGTAGCATATTCATATCTCTATCTACCACTCATTACTAATCCTGTTATGTAGTGGAAGGTTGGTATAGACGAGTTTGATTTCCATTGACAATACTTGAATAAATATTGACAAAATAAGAGTTCCAGAAACCTGTCGCTCGGCCATTAAGATTCGCTGTCCTGCCATCTTACTCTCATCTAGCTAACAAATCTCGAAAGAATCAGTGCCGTAAGTCTATTCAATAAAGGTCATTTTAAAATCACATCTGATCCGGAGACATTTGACTTGAGTTCGGTTATTTGGAGCAGCTGCTGATAGGTCTATCAAAGCCTGACTTAATAACATTTGAGCACAGAGAAATGCTTTAGGAATTGACAAGCTTTGATTGATGTAGCATGTTTTAAATTTACGACACCGTGTTCATAATATATGTATTGCTATGACTGGTAGCGGCGGCCTCTAATGCAAAAACGTCACGAAGAAGAAGCAACCAGCGGAAGATATAAGTATATTAAACGTCTCTTACCTGAATTTTGATTGTGGGGATTCTTGATTTTAATCTGCACCGCGTGCATATCACGTCAGCTGCACATTCAACAGACGGCATTGATAATTCTTCAGTAGAGATCACTGATGGCTCGACATCTTATCTTCCATTTTCAATTTGAATCCTGCTATTTTGCGTGGGAAAATGTCTTACCTCGGGATTCACCTTAGAATTCTTCTATAAGCCAGGTGACTTGCAGTCTTAAAAAGTGGATTTAATTTACATTCTGCAGAATTTCATTGAATCGGGTTCACAATGGTCTCTTAGCAACCTTTTCAACCTGTTCTCCAATGTTTTGTCGAGTGAACGTCATCCTCTAAATCAGAGCGTGGGCTTATGTTGTTGCCCACTCTAGCATAATAGCAGATTTTTAGGATATCAGCTTTCACGACTATCATTCCTCATTTAGGAGCTTTAATCAAGGTAAATATTTCATAGAAGCGCGGAGAAATATCAGAAATATATAGCTGTGAACGTCAGACATTTCTTGCGCGGGTTTGATGGTTTAGTTCTGTATCATAAAAAGGCCTAGTACGATACATATATTAGATATTGGATCAACATGACAAGTCGTAAGTTGCACCCTGTGTCGTGTGTTACCACAAGTATTCTTTTATTTATCTGTCTTGATTAAAAACGAGGTAATTTTCCTAGGCTCATCTAATAGAGGAATGGAGTTTGCAAAGTTGTTGTAAATAACATGGAAATCATGGCTTTATAACATGCCTTTAAGTAATTTTCCAACACAAATAGTTGACACGTGAAAAACATGTGATAAGAGGATCCTAACTGAATTGTGCTCGATTCAATTTTCTCATTAAATTTAGCAGCAGTCTGTGGTGTGTTTATCTTTGGCTGATTCCTTTTTTCTTCTCTTTGCTTTTTTTACATAGCCTTTCATTAATAAAATGGTCTCTTCGTCTTTTACATATTCTTAATTCAAACAAATGTTTGGTATTTAATTAAATACAGGCTGAAATGCGAACTCTGAAACAAAGTTATATTTCTGTACGCACGTCCTTATAATGCGCACAATTGTCCCTCAAAACTATAGCAAACACGATGGTTTACAGAAGAACCAGGGATACTCCACCGAGCACCAGAAATGAAACTTTCTAACTCTGAAACCATCAATCACACCGATCAGGTAATGGACAAATACTTCCAGGTTTTTCGTATGCTGTCAGTAGTAGCCTAACGGATGCCACTAGAGCAACAGCCCCTCCCACTTTTGCCAGCAGGATTACCCGTATGGCCGTGTGCACTTCACATAATGCTAGCACACTTGTTAATTGTGAGTGTTAATTTATCAGCCATATAGTCCCAGTACTTTTCAGCTATCGCTTACAATTGAGTTTAAACTTTATAAACATCTGATTTCCTCGAGGTGTCTTTCGTTACAGTACCTACCCTTTTGCAACACACGATGCAATGCAATGTGACAAGGTATCCCTACGTATCATGAATATTAAAAAATTGTCCACTACAGGTTCTTTTAGCGTCCCTAGACCCCATTAGTACATGTGATAAATGCCTAATAAAATAACACACAACCAGGCAAACCATAAGCATTTACAGGTGTGAAGTCTGGAATTGTAGCATGCAGACATGGTAGAAATTTCATTATCCAAATTTGGGTCCTTGACAAATCTTACATCTTACATGAATTTTACAGGCACGGGCCCTGTTTTCATTATCGGTCAAATCGTATCCAGCAACCAAAAGTTATTAAATATGCTAGTTCAAATGGTCCCAGCTTAATATGACAATTGATTCAGGCAAAGTTAATTAAAAATAATTAGAACTTCAATATACAATAATGTCTGAAATGCATTAGGCCTACATACATGATAAAGAAAAGCTTCTCGAAAGCGGATGTTGAAAATAGATAGATTTTCTATGTACCCAAATAGATGCTCACCAAACTGGCACTACTCCATGAATACTGGCATGTGTACGTGATTTACTACAGTCTGGACGCGCTTCAGCAAATAAAATAAATCACGTGTTTGCATTCTAGAATGTAGGCAGGGTAATGAATACATTTAATGTCCGTCTTGTAAATAAAGAAATGACAATGTACACAACAGAGAAAGGTAGACGTACGGTTGTCATGTGTCACAACAAAGAGACCTTGTGAAAAGGCTACAGAAGGGACAAATTGATGAAAATAAATATTGGGAACCCGGAATTTTGGTGGATAGTATACGCAAGTGGACAGGGATAAGAAAGAATGGAGTCAATTTGACAGTAAATATAACTTCTTGACAGCCCTAGACGTCGCTGGCAATAGTAGTTACCGTAAATTGTTGTGATTATACGAAATCCTGTAAATACGTAACCATTCTAGTAACCAAATGTATAGATATCTCATATGTAACCTCATGTGAGATCGAATGTTTAGCCCTAAGATCTCAATTATTTCAGGCCCCCCCCCCCGGGAGCTTACGTCTCCCTTGGGGATGCCTCACTGCTTATCAGGAGGTAAGATGAGAGATCGTTAATTTGACAATAAGTATGAAAACTTTCACCATGTGATCGTGCTCCAGCTTGGAGGTGGATCTTTGTGAAGACCAAAGATTTCCACGGGAAATCATAGAAAGGGAAATGGAACAAAATAAAACAAAAAGGGAGAGGATGGCTACTAAGAGTAGGAAGTTGAAGCGCACCAGAATATAAGTGAAGAAATCGTTCCTGACTCATTTAGAATACAAATCACAGAGCAGAACAGAACAATAATCAAACAAACATTTCTTTCCCGTAACTACTAACTTCAGAAAGCAAAATTTGAAGCCAGGCCAACAATTGAGACGCAAAACCTGATAAATGAGTTGCTCTGAAATGTCTGCGCTTTGTATAACCAAAAAATGCGCCGAAAGGAACAGATTTTAAGATTGCCTTGTGAAAGTTTTCTCTATAAAACTCATTAAGATTTAATTTGTTAGTGATTAGATTATGTCAGTAATATTAAGTAAAGAAGAATTTAGCCTACCAATCAAGCAGCTTTCTATCAACATCCCCATGAATCTGCTCTTCTACAACTCGCCATGAATGACCTTCAACACTTTGAGACCACTAGTATTAATCTCCTTGGACTCTACTTTTTCCCTGGCCCCTACTGAAAAACCCTAGATTAAAGTTCTCGGCAAGTTATTTTCAATAAACATTGGCTCACTTGATCGATTTCAAGTACTACTTGCAGCGCACAAGTTTATTACTTTGTGATTCTTCAATCCTTTTACCAGAAAAGTATCGTTGCCACATACGGTCAGGTGTCATTACCTTGCAAAGTTTGAGTATATTGAACGGGATCCGATGTCGATTCTCCTAATTGATTAGCGTTGACCTTTCTGGAACTCTTTGGAATCGGGTTGTGTCGTCTTGGCCTTTTTTCTACAAGTACTTGAACGGTCGATGCCCAGTAGCTTTCTGTCGTTGTACGTTCCTTGAAGATTGCCTATCGTATTGTTTATTTTTGAAGGGAACTTCATCCCTTCAGTATCAAGTTTCCGAATTACAGAAATTCTGATTACGTTAATGATTTTTCCCCTTTACTGCCACTCTCTAAAATATTATCCTTTTTACTTGCTCCTCTGACGTCCACATCCATAACCCTTTGAAGGTTTTCAATAACACGTAACTTGCAGCTAGGTTTTCACTTCAGTGACCTAGAAATTTAAACTATCAACCCCTTTCTCCGTAGCTCTTAACTTGTCAATGGCTCTTGAGTCTTCTAACGAATGATTTCATTAAAAAACCCTGTGATATAACATTTTTTCACAAGCATTCCAAACATAAAGAGAGAAGGAGTCAACTATTTGAATTGTATTTATTGCAGGCATTGTGATAGTATTTCCTAGTAAAGTATGGCAGCTTAGCACGAGAGGTTAAATTAAAGTATTACTTAGAATGTTGAAAATAATAATATTGTTTAGGCTTTACTGTGAAAAAATGTATAATGATTGGCAATCAAAATTAGAAAACAAATTGTTTAATATCAGAAAGGTGCAATCTCATCGATTAGCAATACTCGCACACCGAAGTACTCATGAGGTCTGCTTTCACGTCCATACGATTCAACAGTCACAAATTGACAAGCGTTAGCTTGACATTGACAGTCCTAGTTAGTACAAAATTGGAAGGGGAACATGAAAGTAACTACTGTACTCCTTAGTTCTATTACAGCTTTTTCATCCAAAGCATTATTTTTATCTCTTTCTGATGGTCATCAACACTTGTAAACTGAATATAGCTGCTACCAACAAAAGCGTTGCTATGTGAAACTCACCCAAGACAAGGACTGGATGTGTTGAACTGTAAACAGCAGCCGTTATCACATTTCTCCTTGCCAATAACTTGTTTTGTTAAGGAAGTCAACTATTTGCCCAAGTAAATCATCATTTATAAAGAGAGCCATGGGAATAGCTCATACCAACCGATACAAAAGTGACACAAAACATACGATATTCACCCACTAAACGCTGATTACTGACAATAACGAGTCAGCTAATAACAAGATTAAATCTACAAAAATGCCCACTGTTTAAATTTACTTTACGCCAATGCCTCCCTTTATTATAATCACAATAGTAAAATGAGCGTAGGAACATCTCATGAAATCTTGATCAGCAATAACCTTCGTTCAATTGTCAGACCGACGCACACTCTTGTATTCTCTTGTTTACATTCTTGAAACCTAAGCATTTTTGCCCTGATGATTCAAGATGATGCAAGTTGACTTTAGACTTGGCTGATTGCTACATTCGAGCCCGTTTGGACGTTTGTGGAGTGAAGACGACTGTTATCGAGCCTTGTATAGTTAATTCGGGTAACTTTTCGGCATGTTTCCAAATTGTGTAGAAGTCAATATCCAACATTTCTACTTTCTTCATGATTGTAGAACATTGAAAAGCTCGATTGAACACTGGATCGACAAAGTCCACCAGACGCATGACCAGACCAGAATACACTTTCACTAAATAACCTCAGTCGCTTTTACAATGGACATCACCGTTTTGGTCATGCAGTAAATATAATTGTCAACGAGATCTAAATTGGAAAGCTATCATAAATTTAAGTTTTTTGCTTGACGCCAAGTTAGAATGAGGAGTCGAATTCCTAAGAAAGTATTTAGTGTCGAATGGCAAGAAGAGTTAGAATGATCAACAAATGACACGATAATGCTCGAGAAAGTGGAGAAAGGTTATGTCAAAAGTCATGTCAATTTTGTACAAATGTATCAACGAGAATCAGCTAATCTGATAAATGAAGTATCTTTTTGGTTGTTCTTAAAATATAGACGATAGAGATCACCTCGTTCTCCGGGAGGAGCTGTTTCTTTGTTTCATTCCATACACCAATGAATTCAATTAGTAAACTATTATTTTTCACTTTATTTATAGCTTTTTTATTTTTACCATTTTCTGGGAGTAATTTTTGGGGGAAGTATTGAATTGTATAATTGTAAAATAAAGTGAAAGGTGCATCAACTGTTTTCCTTGAATCTGAGAGACCTCGAAGTTAATAAAACATGCCCAGAAGAGTCAGTGGATATCTAATGTTGCTATAGAGTGGAACTGAAATATTCAACCATGTACACTAAAAAAACTTATTGTTGATTTGTATCTACTGTGCCTTGATTCAAGATTTACACTATTTGCTTTGCAAGCGTAGGAGAGGGAGACCAAGAAGGAGATGGAAGGACTGCATTAAGGGAGACCTGAAAGCAATCGGAGTGGAAGACGAGGATGTGACGGACCGTGTACTCTGGCGCCGCAAGATCAAAGTCCACACCGGCGACCCTATGTAAATGGGAATTAAGCCAGTAGAAGAAGAAAAAGATAGTACAAATGGATTTTGTTCAATTCAATGTAGTCATCGTATGATCGAAATTGACGTAGTAGTGTATCTGGTGAAGTGGCAGTACCTCGGATACATATTCAGCTGTGGATATATTTTATTGATGATGCAATGAGCTGCTGGTTGAGCTGGGTAAGTGTGCAGCGCTGGGGCGTTGCATATCTGTCTGTTACACTCTTGGTTACGCCCCCTTCTTATTATTCTGGATCCATCACTGAAAATAATAACGGCAAACAGAAGTTTGGTCCTGTACATCAAGTTAATGATGATGGAAGCTTTATGTAAGGTGTTGACACGCAATACGCAAAACCCCGATAACATTTCTGCGAATGTAACCAAATACGTATGTTTTTGCCCCTGAACCACTTTTAAAGTCTTCAAGGGAACTACTTGGCATAAGAAAAAAAAATTGCGCAGAATGAAACTCTCGTTTAAGCAAAAAATTGGCTTATGAAGCCTTTCATGCACTTTCAACATTTGCTATCAAAGTTGTCGGCAACTTTCAAGAAACAACATTCAACTCGCAAAAATTTGGTGTAAACATTTGTTCAACAAAACAGGAAATCATACTCTTGAAATGGCACATGAACAAAAGACCACTACTGCGGTTATTCGTTTAGATGGATAGTGGCAAAGATATTGCTTAAACACCATGTGCGACAACAGCGATGGCTTATGTCTTCAAAAAAATGTGAAACAGAAATAGATGTCCGGCCTAATCCCTGTTTAGGCGAGAGAAACCTAAAAGGGGCATACCATAATATGACTTATATCTTTGAGTGTATGTTCAAGTGAACTATATTGACTTTACAAACAAAGTACGGAAACAAGGGTTGAAGGAAGATAAATGAAAATTATTTACTCATGTGGATGTAATAGGAGACACATGATGTAGAGAGGGTCCAGCAGCATTCAACATAAAACTTTAAGTGCTTATTAGCTGAAGGCGGTGGTATTTAATTTTTGCCAGTCTCTTGTTGTGTCATCTTATATATGTTTTGGCAAAAAGGCCATCATCTTTCCGAAAATGTATTCTGGGTCCTCTTTAAGCAAGCAAGAGAGCACAGGGATAGTCATTTTCGGATTCACTATCTACATCCAGGACACTGACTATCTATTCAGCTTCTAAAGCAGGGGTTTTGGACGATTCTCGGGACGTAGTAGTGTCCGTTTGCAATAGGTTGCAATAGGTTATACCCAACTGCAGAGCAACGACAAAAAGAACTTGTCTTTTTATTGGTCCTTTTCGGTTAACCATTCAGTTCCGTTCAGTTTAACAGACAACGATTGGTCAAAACAACACCAATCTAGCAGTCAGACTTCTGATTGGCTACTTTCAAAACACAGTTGGGTATAAGTTTCATTGATTTCTTCTCAATTACCATTTTGACGATTGTGTAC
>JAAAKL020014167.1:0-12076 GCA_010016065.2 Carybdea cf. marsupialis auct. non (Linnaeus, 1758) | reverse complement strand
TATTATCGATATACAACTTATCTGCCAACTCTCGAGCTCCAACAACCACGAGCATGGCTACGTGCCTCCCTTTTCTAATGTCTGGAGGGTTGGGAACTAATGTCCCCAAATATGGTAAACACCACATGATGTAATCAACGTATGTTTATATAATTATTTAACAAATTTTTCTGGATGGCATAATTTCCTGCAATCCGTTCCTCTTTAGTTACAAGCCCAAATGATAGATCACAAGCGACTGATAAATGAAACATCATCTGTTGCCATAGTGACGCAGCCTGTGCGAAGTTAAAGTTCTTGCTGCGGCAGAGATAGCTTGCGTATACGTTTGTAATAGTGACCCAGTACAGTTCTTTTACAAGACTGGAGCCAATTTTAAGGCTTCAAAAGGGAATATAGCTCGTTTGGAGTCTTTACCTTCTTTTGAAAGTATCAGTTCTCTGAATTTCCGTTCTCTGCGTTCTCACCCAGTATTCGCAAAATTTTTTGGCCCTCCACAATGCGGAAAACTAGATGCTTCAGTGTAAATCCACATGGTCAACAGCGACAAGTCGTTTCACTTTACAGCACTGGTGGCTTAGCAATTATTACACTTTCAGTAAAGACTTATAAAAATTGCAAAAAACAGCTAGAACATTCGATACGGCTTATTAGGACAAAAGTGGTTTCGCTACTTTATCCATGTTATGTTTCATGCCGTAAACGAACGTTTCCACAACTTTAACATACACATTATGAAGTCAAGTAGGAAGAAACGTGGTAGGGTATGAATGGTTGAGTGAAACGTCCTGAGAAAATCCCCCAACAGCGTTTACATGTGGCTGCAGCTTTCGATATTGCCTCGATGCTGATTTCGATTCTCTCCTCACTTGAAGAAGGCACCAACGTCAAGGTGAATTTGGAATCGGGGAAAACACTTAAAGTTCAGAAAGATTCGGAAAGTTAGATCTGAATACATGCTAGCCCTCTTTGGCACCGAGTTATCTCTCTTTCAGACACTAGGAAGTGTGTTCCTGTATGGAAGCGAAATATGGCCGCTGTCAGAAGATCTGTCTAGTCTTAGACGTAGTGTTCATGCAATCATCGGCTGAATATGTGGTGTGCGATTGCATCAACGACAGTCAAGAGTCGATCTAAGAAAGGAAGCTGTAGATGCATCACACCAATGAGATACTGCAATGAAATCGACTAAGACCATATCTTCAGCAATGCGGTCAGGAACACACCAAATGGACTACAAAGTTTATTAGTTTCAGTGTGAAAGATGCTCTTTCAAGATAAAGAGGAAAAACTAAAAGGGCATGATGTACTGAATTAAGATATGCTAAAAAGGGGCATCAACATCAAAATGGCAAGTATCAGATATATATGGAGAGATGCCATAAAGCCTCAAATTACGCAACAGCGGGTAACCCACTGACAAGCGGAACTTGGAGATGATCTTACTTGTACATAAGTAAGTATAGCCATGTGACATCTATGCAAGGATTTTGACTTTTCATATAAGCGAGAACTTTACATTACCGTCCAAATAGAGCATGATGAATTCGACTACTACACTTAAGTTGATGTCCAAAACCGTTCACTGTTTCAAACTCAGCTCCTAATCCTCAGCATCGGATATAAATAATAACATTTCTAACTGTGACTCAAAAGTCTTCTTAATTATCTCTACTGGACACCTTAAGCGACCAACCTTCATCGTTTAGAAGAAGGCGTTTGATCCAGCAGGACGCACCGAAATCCCATTTTATATTCCAAAAATATATTCTACGTCTTTCAACGACAACAGGTTGCTTATTGTCAACAATGCCCTACTCTTACGGAACAGGGCTCGATAAAAGGCATGTGATGTCTGGCTTAATTGTAATTGTGGGAAGCTTGATGCTTTCCACCGTAGGATGACCACATGAGCTTACCAAAAATGACGTCTATGATCATCTACAATTAAGATTAAATATTAAACAGGGCAGGATTTTGCTTATTATGTAGAGAAAGCGGTGGTCATGCAAGGAAGCCACTTGAGTTTCTCGTATCTTTTCACGCCCAAAAGAAATAACTCGAAATCCTATTGTGACATCAAAAAGACGTCTAGTATTAGAAGATTCTAATTTTATATAAACAGTTTCGAAGCACCTTTCAAGGAGAGTCCTCATCTACTGTATGAATTTAACCTTCGGTAAATTAAAACCGGTTGTGGTAAATTTAAATTTGTTCTTCTGACATTGCTTTAGTAAATGAAATACTCAACCAGTTCACAAAACATGAACTCTATGTGTGGGGAGGAGGGGGAGAGGCAGTAGATGGTACAAGGGAGGGGCAGAAAACTTTATTAAAATCAAGGTCCGTTATAAACAAAGCAGGCATGATGAAAGGCGGGCCTGGATATGATTGAAAAGTGCAAAGGGAAGAAAGAAATAACCCATGACTAGAAAGCGAACTAAATACGTGAAGAGGCCAAGTGTGGCGGGGTACCATTGAAACTGTATAATGCTGAAAGGAACAAGAAAAAACGAGGCAAAAGAGATATTTTGGGAAGATAGGGTATACGAAAAAACTCGGAAGAAGGATGTATAAGCGAAAATAAAGAAGAAGAGTGGAGGATGGTGGCGAAAGGAGCGAGTTAGAAGAGAAAACAAAAAGAGATAGCTAGAATAAAAACCGACAAGAGCGAGTAAGGAGAGAAAACATCAAGAGATAGCTAGAACAAAAACGACAAGAGCGAGTTAGAAGAGAAAAACACAAGAGACAGTTAGAACAAAACCCGACGAGAGCGAGTTAGAAGAGAAAACAAAAAGAGATAGTTAGAACAAAACCCGACGAGAGCGAGTTAGAAGAGAAAACAAAAAGAGATAGTTAGAACAAAGCCCGACGAGAGCGAGTTAGAAGAGAAAACAAAAAGAGATAGTTAGAATAAAATCCGACGAGAGCGAGTAAGAAGAGAAAACAAAAAGAGATAGTTAGAATAAAATCCGACGAGAGCGAGTTAGAAGAGAAAACAAAAAGAGATGGTTAGAACAAAACCCGACGAGAGCGAGTTAGAAGAGAAAACAAAAAGAGATAGTTAGAACAAAACCCGACAAGTTAGGAAAGAAAAAGGTAAGAGCTAAATGAGATGAGTGGCAAGAGCGAGTTAAAACACACAAAAACCACCCCAAAGATAATTGCGAAGGGAATAACAAGAGAAACAACGAAAGAAAGTAAGTAAAGGTGGGAAAATGAAAAGACTTGAGAGTTAGGCAAGGAGGACTGAAGATCTATTTTAAGCCCGTTTATTCAATATAAACGGTTGACTTACCGATGTGGAGACCGCGCTTTGTCGTACTATTCGAAGGGATCTCACACACTGAAAGACGTCCACCAATTGCTCAACTTTAACACGTTCGATACTATTGTAAATTGCCACGAATGTTCCACTCCTACCGGCACCATCACTATAGAAGAAAGTGATTTTTTGAAATTATCATATGGAATGCGCGACGTTACTGGAATTCTATTTCTATTTGTATACTCCAAAACAATTTTTTATAAATTGTTTTAATCAGAATTCCTACTCTTCATGAATATCACCCTGAACTGCACAACCTTACATCTGCGTATACAGTCGTAATATTCCGATCGTAGGCCTTGGGGTTGATTCATGAACGAGCTATGTTTAGGAGGAGAGTCTCTCAAATAGAGAAAGACCATATGGGGGTCCAAGTGTGGTAGCACTTCTCTCCTGCATCTGGCGAATGTTGCCAGTATTTCTCCTTTGTCATCTACTATTTCCCAGACACAAACCACGAGTATTATCAAGAGATTCACCGCCCTAATAAACTGTCACCTTAAGTTGTCCACAAAAATGCAATGTACGAAGCATAACTCTTCTACATACAATAGTATTCAAAACATGCCTTGCACGTCTGCAGTATAGTAAGCACCAAATGGTAACGAAGGTCTGTCAAACGTTACGAACCTTTTACAGGACAAAACTGTGGCTGTATTACGAATCCCTTACTCTTCCATGTAACTAATAACCGGCACAAACTTTTGAAACCTTGCCTGGATATCCTTACCATATCAGGCGCGAGGCTGTATGGCGATCACGGGGGGCAATAAACCTTCAAAATGATATCAACTATCGCTCTCCCTTACGATCAAACTGTGAACAAACGGATCTTTCTTCCTTGCCTACTACGGGAAATTTCCCTTGCAATTTACTAAATCCCAGCTAAGTGGCTTCCAACTTTCCTGAATGCCAATAACAATTCGGTTTTATGTACTAGTCACTACTACTGTAGTATTTGTCTTTTAACTGTTTTATAAAATATACAAATCACGTTAATACTTCGCATGAACGGCAGCTAATTTTCAAACATTGGAGAAGGAATTAACTCCGGCATTGGTCTTGTCAAATGCAATTGTAACATTTATCAAAATCAACGTTGGAAAATCCCCGATAATAATCCAGACATATGAATATATTTTACATCTTGTCAGCAAAAGCGGCTAAGGCACGTGCTATTTCATATAAACCAATAGGGGGAGAAAGATATAAAGTATTTTCTCTTCCCCAATAGGGGCACTCTGTTCTGTCTACAATGGGCAGTGAACACTAATAATTCTTTCAGGATTGGTGTCTTAATTTAAAGTCCCTTCTAAAAGCCATTTGTATTCAATGTCGTAGTAGGTTCTTGGAAACGTGTTTCAGCGTAACCTATAATTTTACAACGTGGTAAAAAGAGGATCGATCGCATTCAGACTTCAAATCTTCTGCACCAGAAAACTGTATCAAAATTCGCCACATTACAAACACAAATAACAAAAGGCAAACTCTCTCTTATAAAACAAACAAACATTAGCCCCTATGGTGCACTCACCTGCAGGTTACTACGACGGGTTTATTTCCAAATCGGCGTTGCGTTCCATCTACCCTGCTGATTAAATTCAAGATGTCTCTTCTACTTTCGGGGATATCTCTGTTAGGCCATGCAAGGTATTGATATAATTGCACTTCACGTGCTTCAAAATCTCCCTAAAGGTGTGAAAATCAATCTGGACCTATCAAGCGTAAATCCAAATACCGGAACAATGAAATGAGTCACTCCTCGCAAAATGTACATCTACTTAAGGCGGCTTTCTCAAAGCATAGCACCACGGTGACATGTAGGGGTTTAATCCCATATTTTTCTTGATAGAGTCTCGTTTTTCTCCAATTTTCACGAAAATACATCCTTCATATACATAAGCACCTCATGTTTAATGAGTTCTATACTATGTAGTTCATGACTGCTGGTGTGTCTGCCTGAGTACTTGTATAAATATAAACATATTTATATCAAAATGCTCTGCATCATTGTGTTGACTGCAGAAGAAAAACACCGAACTGCAAAGGGGTGGATTACTTCATCATTATATTATTCAGTTTCTTCAAATTAGTTCCTAGGCCTCCAGCAGTTAAAACAGCTTACGCAACATTGTAAATTGATACTCTGCAATGTCGGTACCTTTCTCAGCCAGAAATTGAAGTCTCAAATTAAATAAATCCATGTGATAAAGTTTTCCACTTTAACTGTAGACAGTCTGTACTAACCAGTGTTTGGGTAAACGCTTCTACGAAATAACTCCGTTATTGACCACTTTTTTATAATCTCTACCGCAAACTAATTCTTGGTATGGTCATTTGTCTTATCGGGAAAGCGACCGACGATATAATATTTTAAATGGCCGCATCCTAATCTCAGGGGTGTAGAGACACCTGTCTATCGCACTCCACACACAATCGTAATCTGACGTTTCAGAATACAAAGAACTGAGAGACTTGCATGTCCGAGAAATTTTGTATCCCAAATATTCAAAATGTTTCTTCTCCTTCTAATCTCTAATTAAATTCTGACCCACAAAATTTGATTTATGTTGAGCCCTTGAGCGTTTCCGTCAAAACAGATGAAATTGTGGAATGGATCTGATGTTTTTACCCATAAGATTTTGGTAAGTAACTAAAATTCACTGTGCAATCAAGGAGTGGAAAGACTTGGTTCAGAAAGCGACTCAGCCACAAACTATCTTTACTCTTGTCATATTGATAAACTAAATGCCTATTTTGGTGCACCGATACATGCATACCTTCGTCGACATCAGACGGAGTCTTCTGGACATCAAATCTCCATCCATTTGCTCAGAAAGCATTTCAACTGCATAGTCCCCGAACTCTTCAATTGCTTGGCTTTCATCCAGTGGCCAAAATCTTGGATAGACCTGGAATAGAAGATGACATTTACTAAGTCTTCCTTAGGATCCGTTAGCCCACAAAAAGAAATCCCGTACCTTCTTAACTATAATGCTTGAATTGTAGCCCGCGTGGCCAAGGAACAGAAAGAGATCAAGGCTGAAGTAGAATAAGACAGCTCATTTTATGTACCAAAAATGGTGGGTAAACTTCCCAGTTTGATGAAACTATTACCAATTTCTTACTTTTCAAGAAATAAATCAATTATTAATGAGTTTACCGGGGGACAACAGTGAGAATGTTATCAGTAGAATAAACAAATAAATGGCACTGAAGTTTAAAAAAAAAAATTTGTAGTTTTCACACACCTATGATGTAACTGGTGGAATTTCTTTATTATTAATATTATTATTATTCATAATAATTTTTTACCACAAATACTTATTGCCGAGAATCTCTTGTTATTTAACAGTATGTGATATAAATAAACGTGATTTAAAACAACTCTTGATGAAATTGTGATGTTGTCACAACTTTTTCCGTAGGTGGCTTGAAATGCCTCCATCGGCATCCTTCGCTATTGTTATGCTCAGTAAAACTAAATTTGGCCTTCATTTAATGGATGTATTTACTAAATACATGCAATGCCAATCGATTATTGAAAGCAAATAAAAGAATTGTACTGAGCCAGAAATCTGATCGATTTATCATTAAACTAAGGCATGTTTTATTTAATCACTTCAAAACTAGCATGTCAGTTGTAAAGGAGATTGAATCCGCTAAAGAATTAAGGGTAACAACAAACCTCACAGCTCAAGGTTTTGTAATCAAGACCCTGACGGAACAGTGCTATAAGGAACACTTCTCCTGCTTGCAAAAAGCATTAAGTAGCCTTCCCCAAAACATCTGTAATTTCACTTGTAGATATCTTATAACACCCTTTCTACTCTTACAAATCTCAATCTCTGGAAGAAATACAATAACAAGCTATGTTTTGTACGCCTATACCTTCAAACTAGTAAACATGCTGTGCCTGGCTGCCTAATCCATGTTATTCAAGGACGTTACAAATCGAGACTCAATTCTTATTTCCTGTCCTCTTCGAATCTAGCCCTTTGCATCCTTACAGATATTTCAGGAAAGCAATCACTGTTGTGGAGACGAAATATTCGATATCTAAGAGTACTGGATCAACCAAACCAAGGTGTGCATTTTCCAAAGTATTTATTAACGATAAGAAGCTCTACTAATGACATCACATGAACAGTTCATCCGCATACTGAATTACAACTCTTACAACAAGGCTTTTATACTGATACAAACAATAGAGAATAATTAGCATAATTATATCTCCATAACAATCACCATGCCTTTTTAATGGACGTGATCTTCGCCCTGATATGATAATTCAATTGAAAATTTATTGTATATTCTAGTATTAACCGTCGGGTTTTAGACAAATTTGCAAAGAAATTTTCATCGAAAAAGTTTCAAATATCAATAGTTGTGTGAAGATTTAATCTGGTAATCTAAGTATAAGCGCAATTGGTGGAATGGCAAGTGAAAGTAAAGCCTTTTAAACCATGGTTAAGGACCTCAATGTCGAAAATGATTATTTCTGTTATTAAAAATATATTCTTGTATAATCAGAGCTACATAGGCCTATTTAATCTTCTGTAAACAAAACAGTGATTGGCCTGGCCCAGAGCCTCTTACGTGGTATTTTGGCTTGGTTTTTTTTTTGTGGTTTGTTATCTCAGTGTACATCGTATGATGTAATCCATTATGCCTGTAAATAGGTTAATTGGTTGTATTGCTTACTTTGGCTGGGCAATAGGCTACGCTCGAAATCGAGTATGCCACAATAAATATATAGATCGAATAGACAAATTTGAAATTTGAAAAAATTATCGTGTCATCACTATTCTAGAACCTCATTACAACTCCATACCTCATACATTTTGATACAAGATCATGTAAACCAAAGTGTAACTTACAATTGATCTCTACGCTACATCTAGTTTGTGATTGATTAGGACCGGCGACGTAGGAAGTATCATAAACTTAGAGAGGAGGGGGCACAACAGTCAAAGGGCACTTTTTCACTTACAGAACACTTTACTACGTGTTGGATTAAAGAGGGATTGGGATATCTGCGTATCAACTTTTCTCGTCCACTATATTTCTGTCCAAACTTTAAGATGGACATAAACAATTGTTTTCTTATGTTGATTCATCATATTGTTACGTAAGTTAGACTTCGGAAAACGTATATCACCCCGCTATCAGAGCTCATCTATCCTTAGCTCTCAAACTCATCCTCACATTTGCACTGAATAATGGCCTTTGCTGCTACAATTTCGGACAATGAAATATGAAAGTTTCCCCAACCCCCGTTCTAAAATATTGTTCAGTTTGAAAACGAGCATTTTGGGCACTTGCATGTCAGACCTCCCTGCTGCAAAGCGGAGAGGTCTAGAAAACAAATAATACCAGACCTGGACAAGTGTCTTGCGTAATTTTTCCATTTTCAGCGAAATTTAGTAAACGTTTAGCTTGTATTTGTCCGGGATTGTAGCATTATAAATAATTGTGGGTAAATATCCCTGCTCCAGATTCCGCCATCACAAATGTCTCAAAAATACAAGAAATATTGGTACGTGATGTAGCGAGATACCAATGTTCATCACTCTCTGATCTCACGACTTATCTGTTGACTCTGGATATCTATGTTTGGCATTTTATTGACATGGAAACTGAGACTTGGATATCTCTCAAATTTTCTAGTTCCTGTGTCAACGTAAAATATATGAGCCAAAGCTACTTTCCTGTGCAACAGTTGTGAAATATTTGCGTGAGTTGAGTGAAGAGTACGCTACGGAGAATATCAAGAAGGATTGCCTGATGTCTTCTCTGCATCCTTGCTGGTGATTTCCGTGAGTCATTGCAGTAGTGTGTTTCTTAACTCACAATCACCTAACTACAGGGTTGCCAGGTGGATTTTCTCTTTCCCGCACAAATTTTCTTGAAAACCAGCCCAAAGCCGGCCCAAATTTTTTAGAAACAGCAGCCCAAAAATCCGCCCAAACGTAAATCGTGCTCAAACAGCCACAAAGCGGAGTGCCGAATAAACTGGGGATCATCATTACGGCCTGAAGTTAATAGAAGGTGTGTCCAAATAAACGGAGGGGCCTGAACTACAGTCTCATTTACAGACATCATAAACATTTTTAGTGCTGGGAAAATTTCTTGAAATTAATAAACGGGAGTCTTAATAAGAAACGGGGGTCTTATAAATTTCAGAAATTAATAAGTTGGGGTGTACAACTATTTGGGACGCAAGAGTAATTTCATTTTTCTTAAATTTCTCAGGATATTGAAGGAATAACTTATAGTACATTGGCATCTATTCTGTTTGAAAGATGACATCTGGAATTTTAACTTGACATAATATGTCTATCATAGAAATCATGCCATGAAAGTCCACGAAATCGGCCTTAAATTATTTAGTTTATTATACAAAATCACAAATTGTTCGTGCAGGTAAAAGTCCTCTGAAACATGTTGGTCTACATTTAAAGTGCTTGCGTACATTTCGTTATCAAATTTGCTAAGCATATCTTTCGTATGCACAAGCTCATTGCAGCAGATATTTCTTCGTGTCATGAAGTCTCGCACATGCAGAAGCGCTTCCAACATTGGTTGCTGCATCTTATTGCGCAACTTGGTCTTCAACAGATTCATCTGAGAAAATGTGCGCTCCACAGATTCGGTGCTGAATGGAAGAGCCAGCATGCTCAGAACAAACATTCCAAGCTCCTTGAAATCGTTTTTCCCCGATGCGTCCTTGTGTTGGGCAACATTGACCCAAAACGTCTCCACATCGCATTAAATTTGCCCAAAACAGCCCCAAAACCGCACACCCGCCCAAGGGAAAAAATGCCCGCACAACTGAACAGAAAGAAGCCCAATTGGGCTGGAAAACCGCCCACTTGGCAACACTGTCACAGAAGCGATCAAACTGACGTGGTGAAATTGCGATGTTTTAACATCGACAAAAATTGACCGACCATCTGGTCACACCTCCATCCAGAGAAAATTTCTTTAGTACACCAATATAAAGGAGAAGCTCTTCTCGGCACCAAAGCCGGACATAGTTATGTACAGGAAGCAGACAATCTAGGCATGACAGGCAATAACAAGAAGTCTATATTTCATTCGGTTCCAAGCAGGGCTACCTGCATTTCTTGAATACGACTTCATAGTCTTCATTTTAAAAAAAATTACCAACAGAAAACAGCTGAAAAAATAATCTATACATTATAGTCCATACAAGAAACAATAATTTATACACATAAAGTCTATACAATGAAAATCCACTCATTCATAATCTAACACTGATCTCTAAAAAGACTGGATCGAGCATCTTTCGTCTCAAAGTGAGGTCAGTCGTTGGACGCCATTTCAGTCCCCATCACAGAAAGCTTACAAACAATCTTACGCAACATGGCTGACTTTCCCGCGCTATTTTAACTAATGGGGGCCAGTACTCGTGACTACATTTTTTCGCAGTTGGAAACAATGGGAAGCTCGATCCAGTCTTTTTTAGAGATCAGTGCTAAGCATGTGTTTGATGTAAAAGAAACCCTACTGTTTGTTAATCAGCTGCATATTGATCTTCTTCCAACTCTAGATTGCCCATTTCTTTTGGGGCAAGCTTTGTGGTGCGGCAGCAGATACGTCAATATCCTCAGCCAAGAACATATTCACAAGTAAGAAGTAGTTTAAATTACAATTGATGACATCTTTGCTCAATATTGAAGACTTGTCCATGATGCATTGATTAAATTCATTCTAAGCAAGGAAGAGAGGTTGAAAGGTAAAAGGGCACTCGCCTCCCTCAAGAAAAACATGTGACGTCTGTGATGGCTTTATTTTTCGTACCCTTGTTTTGTTATGTAGGTTGCAGCCCTCGTAATTCCCCCAAAGGGGGGTCGGCACCTGGGTGGCCGACGTAGAGGTTGATTCCAAAATTGCCCCAGTTAGGTGGCTTGACTGCCAAACGACAAAATCAGTCCAATGATTCTAAAGGTGCACACACAATAGAAGGCCCCGACACCAAAGAAATTCACAATGTGACGATGTGCACTTAATTTGAAAATCAGGTTTGACTGATGCTGTGTGACATTCAATGGTTGAGACAAATTAGGACGACTCAACGTTTAATTTGAGAAACTTCAAGACTTTGAAAGATGCCTGATGAATGTACTTTTGATAAAAATAACTCGTTACAAATCGTTGCAAAACAACTCATTGCTACATTCTGATGCCATGTATGTCCTGCAGACCAATTAAGTGATTGCCAATTTCAAGCTGTCGCCCTTGAAGGTCGGTATTTAAGGTCGGCGATACTGAGAGCCGATGTAGGACCTGTCTGCGGTCGGCATGAAATTGCCGTCTTTAGGATACCACGGGGTGGCTTTTAGGGCGGCATTGCTGAATGCCAACCTGAATTACGGGGGCTGAGGCTGATAAGTTTTCGTTTCTAGTTACAAACACTACTCAGCGTCGATTATTAAACGAAGCCAATCACATTTTCCAAATTTACTTCACTCCTGTCCCACTTCGGGCCAAGAATTCATCCTTACTTTTATCCTTGCACTTGTTTAGACGCCTATTTTCTCTTTAGATATATTTAGTGTTGCGGTATTGCTACAGGCCTTTGAGAAACAAGAACGAAGCAACAAGAATATCACGATTATGACTACAATGATCATACATACGAAGATCATGGTAGTGATGATGGTGATGATGATGATGATGATGATGATGATGATAATGATGATGATGGTGATGATAATGTTA
>JAAAKL020014166.1:0-12077 GCA_010016065.2 Carybdea cf. marsupialis auct. non (Linnaeus, 1758) | reverse complement strand
AGTTGGACTCTAGTCCACACACCTGCGAAAATAGTGTCACTTAGCATGTACAATTCTATCAACCAAAAAAGAGACTACGCAAACGTGCCACTTATCACGAGCATAAATCTAAATCGTAAAATGACATGAAAGCGCATGCGTGCGCTACAATCATCATCATCATCATCATCATCATCATCATCGTCGTCGTCGTCATCATCATCATCATCATCATCATCATCATCATCATCTCCATTTGTCATCATCATTATCATGAATAAGGATCATTTAAGTCATTTGACAAACCCCTCCCTGAACATTGACCCCCTTATTCTTTCTTAAGCTAGCACCTGCCAGATGTCACCCATCTTGCATATGAAGCCAACCCTCCATCTGGTTTTGCTACCTAAGCAATGCACTATGCTTTTAGTTACACATATACCTTCTGGATACAAGGGGCACTCTTTCCTTGCTTAGTCAACTAGGCATTCTACTTGCAGTCTCGTATTCATATTGCATAATTTCAGTGTTGTGCTTACTGACAACACTCAAAGTTAGACATGAAAAAGTAGCTTACGTGGAGTATATGTTTATTAAAAATTTTACTCCGAGGTAGGTCTGAATAAATAATGTGAAAAAACCCAATTATGATATGTAAACATCTATTGCATTCTATTTTGTTCAGTATTCTGTCAAGATATATCAGCTTTATCAATATAAAATCTGTAAAAACCCAATTTTCATTCAAAGGTAGAAAACAATGATTATATATTCAGTTGATTCATAGGACTAAAATACATTCAGAATCCATTTTCTCCTTTATGATTACATAATCATACCATTCCAAATTATCATACTCAGTTTAGATCAAGAACTCCAATAAATGTACAAAACAATAAAGGATTTTACATACATTGCAATGTGTAATTTGAACACTCGGACCCATGCCACAAGAACAAATCAGAGGCGTTTGTAGGACGGGAAAATTGGGCATCTTGGAGCCAAGAAAACTTGTAGGGGTGTTAAGTGATCACGTAAGCTACAAATGTTCTGATTCATTGTGTTGCTATGCGACTTTTTTAGTATGGATAAGGATTCCCCGGGCCTCAACTTTTAAACAAATGCACGATGTAGTATTTTCTTATGCACCTTCATGCACACAAAATCGCCCGAGCATGGTGTATTTTTGCAAAAATAATGACACACTTTGGTTTCATTATTTTACTTTGTCCTTGATACTTTTATAGAGCATAGTTGAACGCTCCCCATGATAGGGTTTTGTATAGACCTTGAAAGGTCAAGATCTAATTTGTACAAGGCATGCTTGAGGTGTCACCTTTTCATTTTGAACACTGTAAAACATTTTATGCCATGACATACCAGCAGTTGACAAGCTGGTATGTTGTGATGATAATTAATTTATTATCATTATTAATTTTGTAACTTCTCAGAGTCTAAAAGGTGACGCTATCAGTAAAGCAAAGAATTTGATAAAGCGAAACGCGAAACGTTACTAGATGTATATATGTACTATATATATATATATATAGTCCTGACGAAGGAGAATAACCCGAAAGCTTGCAAAAGCAAAGCGTTTCATGTTGTTGTTTTTATAGTGTTTTTCTTATGGCTTTTTATCTGTTCTAGTTTTATTATATATATATATATATATATATATATATAGAAATATTGTATATATATAAATATTACCGTTGTATCATATTTTTTATTTTTTCATACAAAAGCATTAAAATTGAAGTTCCTATCAATTTCTATCTCCTCAAGACCAACTATCAGATACTTTTATTGTTTGTTATCATTTCTGTCACTCACAACCGTACCTAAATGGTTCTCCTATCCTCAAAAAGAAAAATTCAGTAGTAGAGCTCGTATACAAAATAGAGGTAAAGGAGACAGTCGTAAAATCTATACTTCCAACTCCCTTAATCCAAAACCGCTATCGAATTCAAACCCTGCACGGAATAAAACTACCTGATGGTTCTCGTATCCTCAAAAAGAAAAATTCAGTAGTAGAACGCGTATACAAAATAGAGGTAAAGGAGACAGTCGTAAAATCTATACTTCTAACTCACTTAATCCAAAACCGCTATCGAATTCAAACCCTGCACGGAATAAAACTACCTGGTCCATACTGCAAGAAACTTTACCTGTGACTAATTTTCTACTATTCGCTTCTAATACTAACTAAAATGCTCTTCTGAAATGTTTCATAGCTATGAATATATAACAGAGTGACTATAGGTTAACATCAATCGTAAAAACATGAAAACTTCGTTTGCTTAGTACGAGCTTTTGGAATTTATAAAACCTTCTATTTTACTTATTCAGTAGGCTATTTTTATCATGCTTTTCGTTGATACATGCCTCTTGGTGATAAATTTGCCTGCCTCCATTGTACTCTTTAACAAGTAAGGTGTTCAAGTGTACCTTGTAGCTAATGTTATGCTACTTATAATTCCAGATACATTATGATAGATTAGTTTTAAACCTGTACCCTACATTGCTAAGGGACTTAGTATGGTTCTTGAAACATTCCATAAAAGCAGTACTACACGAGCCAGAGTGTACCTTGTCCTCATGGAATGCGATGACCGTTCATTGCCATCATCATCTGCCATGATGATCATCATCATCACCATTACTATCATCATAATCATCATCATCATCATCAATAAGGATCATTTCAGTTATTTAACAAACCCCTCCCTGAACATTGACCCCCTTATTCTTTCTTAAGCTATCCTCTTCCGGATGTGACCTATATTGCACATAAGGTCAACCCTTCATCTGGTTTTGCTACCTAAGCAATACACTATACTTTTAGTTACACGTATACTTTCTGGATACAAGGGGCACTCTTTCCTTGCTTAGTCAACTAGGCATTCAACTTGCAGTCTCGTTTTCATATTGCATAATTTCAGTGTTGTGCTTACTGACAACACTCAAGGTAAGGCATGAGAAAGTAGCTTACGTGGAGTATATGTCTATTAAAATTTTTACTCCTAGGTAGGTCTGAATAAATAACGTAAAGGAGACAATTATGATATGTAAACTGCTATTGCATTCTATTTGTTCAGTATTCTGTCAAGATATATTAGCTTTATCAATATGAAATCCGCAGAAAATCAAATACAAAATAGAGGCAAAACCAATTGCTACTACATTTGATGAACAAATTATACTATACAAACAGCTATTTGTCCTATTTATTTAGTCTCTTGGAAGTATTTTTCCAGATTTATCAGCTGTATCAATATAGCACAAGGTAAAATGATAAAATGCCATACAAGAGTAGAGTAAATTCATCTTCCCTTAGTTTTCAGGAAAGTCGCAGCTACTTCCAGATTGTACTTCATCGGGGTTGTATCAGAAGAAAGGTTTGAGTTAAGAAGGTATGACATATTTAAAACATAAATTTTGATCTTTGATTGTGATGTGCAAATTAGTTTACATTTCTTCACATGATATTACTGATTGCAGCTGTACAATATTATAGAGAGCGTGTATAGTTCATGACGAAAGAGAGGCTAGCTATGGAAGATGAAGATGAGTACGTTAAAAAATCTCCTTCTATTCACGGAATGGGTCGGGAACGTATGTTGAGACAAAAGAAAGTTGTAGCAGACAGCATTTAATAGGGGATAGCTATTGATACCAGGTAGATGATATCAGATAGGCCTTTAAGCTATACTGTACAGTACAACTCTTGATGTTAGGCAGCTTTTATCCTATGAAAATAAATATGCTCTATTCTAGTGTGTTAATGCAGTACTGAGTAATAAATTTTAGACTGATTGAATCTAGAGATTACTATTGCTCTGAGTAAAACTAAAGAGGATAAGAAAATTGACGTGCTAATTTAATTGCAAAACATTTAAATTCCGGGAATCAGAGCCGAAGTTGAGCTAGATAGCTTTTAGTTTAACAGTTGGGATAATGTTTGGAATGAATTCAAGCATAAGAGAATACCTTGCACAATATGTGTACTTAGACAGGCTTGGGCAACATGTAGCTGATAAGCCCATGCGATGTCAAAACTTACTATGAAAACTGAAGCGGAAGTAAGTTGATATCCTGGTTCATCTTGTTCAGTTGCAAGAGCGCACGCCCCAAATGTGTGGGTCACGGTGTCAAATACCGTAGTAAGATGTATTTTCCTGCTCTAGTTTCTATCTAAAACTAATGAGACACTGGAAAACTATTTCCTATCGGTTACAGAGTAGAGAATACATCGGTGATTCGAGAGCAAGATGATGTGCGTTCCCTTCAGAAACAAACCGAAAAAACGAAAATATCGCAAGACAAGAGATTATCTGCTTTTGTTTATTTACCAATATCGTTTTGGTAAGAATCAATGTACGTCTGCTTTCCTTTTTTCGATTACTTTATCATTTCTGACACCTGCTATATCAAGGTTACTTCTGCTCTCCATGTTCCTTTGCAGTTCACGGGTCCACTTCGTCTCGTTTTATCTCATTATAAATATCGTGCCTCTTGTCACGTCCTTCAAAATCATGGCAATCTTAGCAGAAATTCCCCTACAATTTTTGTTTCATTCGTATACCTTCTTCTGTGTTTACCTTACCATGTTAACCTTCATAGTATCTTCCTGTAAGATTTCTTTTTGAGGTTATGTTCTGGACATTCTATAAAGATCGTCAGGCTTTTAAATAATGAAGTGTACCCTGAAAGTTTAGCTGGACATCTCTGGTCTGCGGCTACCTTTTTCTAGTTTCTGAACCCCTATGTATGCTCTGTGCTATATTTTAATCTCTTTTCTTTACTACTGTGTTGGTTGGCTTGTTAAACTTTGATAGACCTACTCTATTTCTTCTCAATTCAATAAAACACAACCATGAAAGCGTGTCGCATATGGTTATTCCCGTCTCTGTCTTTTCCATAAACTTCTTATATTATACAAACTTAGTTTCATACCTATTTGTTTTGTATCATCAAGAAGACTGCTTCCGTCAATGTGGTCCTTCGCTAAAAGTGACATTCACGCTTCTAAAAATGGTATAGATATGCAGATTAAATAGATATTTTTAAATCCTTTACATAGTTATTTCCCGGAAATTCTGGAGATTTGAAGTCAATCCTCGTTTTAATAAGGACCCAAATTGACAATCTTCAGTAGCTGAAGTTGATTACACTTAACAATGCACAATCGAAACTTCTTTCTGTACCTTTTGTATTAGTAAAGAAAAACCAGTGCATCTACCCAGTTTCTCAATTTGTTCTTGTCAGCTTCCCGTTCTTCACACGTGCTTCATTCAGTTTTTCTTTGTCCGATCATACGGCAGAAGTCCCTCTCCCCTGTCTGTTTACTTTTGCTACCTTAAATTACAAAGTTACAGTTCCAGTTTCTACAAGATTTACAACAGAAGCATTGCTTCCGTCACTCCTTAGGAGGCGTTGTCTGTTTGATCTTCATACCGATGTCAGGGCCGTACCTGGTGGGTGAGGACAAGGCGGGAAATTGCTCCCCAGTCTCAGTCTCAAATATTTTTGCCGCCCTTAGAAATTACCGTACGTGTCTTATTTATTGATAAGGGAACAAACAACGATCTTACGCCTTGTAATAAATCTTCTATGCCTTAAAGAGGTAGTACAGTGTATCCAGTGAATTAACGCCCCCTCCTTTGTACTTCAAGGAGAAACGATTTCTAGATAAGGCCCAGGATCTTAAACTTCAGCTACTGCGCTCTCTTTCACTAGGTTTAGCGTTGCTAATATTACGTATTTGCAGGAGGAAACTATCCTATTTTTTATTCAATAAGTTGTGGGGTCGTCATAATTTAAAGTCAGGGGACTCAAAAGAAGAAAAAAGTAATGGAGGGAATTGGAATATCTCTCTGTGTGATAAAACTGTCTTTTCATTGATTAATAAATAGTAGTTTACTAAATGAATTATTGAAACTTTGTTGTATATTGTAATGATTTGTTTAGGATAATCATGACAAAATTTAATTAAGATTTAGAAATATATATGAGCATAACTTTGTTAAGTAAGCGTCTGGATTTTAGGATTGTGTTTGTTTATTTATGTTGGAATTTTGAGCATATTTTGTCCTTTGCATGCATCTCTAAAATTTGCAGATTGTAGTAAAGCATCGTTACATCTCGAAGGTATAACTCCTACTTTTGTACAAGAGTACTGGAACGGAGGGGAGGATAAGAACCGATGATTTACGAAACTTTGTGACTCAATGCAACCATATTTGGTTTCATCCTTAACGCCAAAGGCCACTTTGGCACATACGAATGGCAGGCGGTTGTGATAATGGGGGGGGGGGTGAGTAGAAAGTTACTTGTACTGATTAGATGAATTTTCATCGAATTACATCCACTCAAGTCCTTTTTTTACAGTTGGTAGTACTTGGGTTAGCAAAGGCAAGAGAGGCGTTTATTTCATTTCTCATACATTGATGCAGATGTCTCATGACAACCTTTTTTTAATTCTACATGTAGGTGAGCTGTCATTATGCATCTGCTTCTGCTTTTTCTTGGCATTATAGCCCCTGCAAGTATCATGGCAGGTACGTCACCAATTATTTTAGTGATGACTGTGTTACATTTTCTGGTTTTCACATGTAATCTTCGTTATCTTTAAAGGCTTCTAATTTATAACTCCAACTTAATAACTATAAATCCAGGCAAAGTTACTGTTCATAAAGATAAAGATCTCTCTGTTCAAACTAAAATAATCATCAGCAAAGCTATTTTCTTAGGTAAATGACTATCTTTTGAAGAGGCTAACAGCGTACGTAAGGAAACAACCATCCGCACTGACAATCAATGTTTATACAATTTATCTTTACAAGAAACTGAATTTAAGAGTTCTATGGAGGAATAATTTTCTAGTTGCAAATGAGTATCAGTGCTATATTTGTGATTAAGAAGTCGACATTTATCATAAATCTCGAAGATGCAATCTTCGCCTGAATTTAATAGTAAAAGAAGCATCCTATTTGAGGGTACGTCTCAACCCCTTTTAAGTCATTTCTGAAAGTTTCCACCCCTATTTAATGATCAGTCTCTCCTTTAAAAAAAAGTAGGGAGCTACTCTATTACAAAATTCAATTTCCACTAAAGTGTCTGTCTTCTACTTCAAAGTTAGTCTGGTAACCAAGTTTTAAAAATCTTAAAATTTTTCTAAATAGATTATATCACTCCCCCTTCCACAACATTATTCTACAACTTCGCATGGTATCCCCATAATGTTCCACCGTAGTGCAAGTCTACATATTTCAGTATTCATAACTGCCTAAAATATCACTCATTCTTAGTTGACTAAATCAGTTTTATTACAGCAAACTATAACAAATCTGAAAAGCCTAAAATGTTGATAATCTAGAACATTACTAATTTACGATCTTCTCCACGCAAATTAAACTTGAGGTTGCGAAAAAAAATTGCTTAAGGGCAATTGACAATATTTGTTACAGAAAGATCAAATGGCGAGATTTCCAATCTTTATTTGAATGCATTTCGATCCTACCTTTTTGATAATGTGTTAGGTTTCTTTCAGTTAGTGGACACTGAGGATCCTGGAATATTGTCCAGAGGTGATTTAAACCATAGGTGGTTTGGCATGAACTGTTCGCACACCTTTTACCTAGCAAAGACCACCCTAGTTAACTACCACGTCGTTAAATCAAGTTTCAAGATTCGACATTTCATAAAATTATTTTCCACAAACTATCTTAAGACCACAATTTTTAAACATGCATATCAGCAAGTAACGCCACAGGAGTAAGATAACTAATGATGGCTAGAAGGAGAAAAGTGGCGTGAAGTGGGTTATACTGAGGATACCAACAAAGTTTATCAGAAAACTACAAATATCATTAAGTAGGGAAAATTATGGGCCACAAATTTAGCCGAAAGATCCTTAAACATTAGTAGCCGAGCATAAGAGAGCATTTCAGACCAAAGCCAATCGAAATCTTGCGAATACCAGATTTTTAACACGACAGTTTTTACTGGTGCACAATATCTGATATTGTACTATACACCCTCTTCGGACCTGAAGTACTTAAGGTATACTTTTAAATTGGGGAAGAGGGCCTGGTCAGAGTGAGGATGTTTTTTTTTCGAAAATGATATAAAGGAAAATTATTGTAAGGGGCAAAGTTTCACATACACATAGGGTACATGATGGTACGAGCAAACAGATATAAAGACACAATGACGTTACCTTAACCTAGACAGCAACGCCCATCTTCTAGCTGGCAATGGTCGACTAGTCGACTATTTTTTATCAATTATTGGACATTGGACATTCTAGGGTCGAACTATTTTAGTCAAAAATTAATAAAGAGGGGGGTCCTAATAAGAGTGTTCTTGGGTGGAAAAAAGTGAAAATTGATAAGCGGAGGGAGACGTTCATTAGGCACCAGAGAGCATTATTTGGACATCACTATATTATACTATGGGTAGTAAGAATGAAAGTAAGATGACATATATCCTCGGTTTATTGTTGCAGGAACTTTATCTTTTCGTTTAATTTTAGTGGACGGAGGTTGGGGACCGTGGAAGATTCTCAAACAGTGCACCAAACCATGCGGTGGCGGTATCACGGCAAAACTTAGACGTTGCAACAAGCCCCCTCCCTCATATGATGGAAAAGATTGCCGAGGAAGAGCTGAATATGTCGGTCCTTGCAATACTCATAGATGCCCCAGTAAGTAGAATTATTCATAGACGAAGCAAGAGAGCGTATTTAGTAAACACTTTTCCGGGTACTCTCTCGTTTAATATAGACAAAAAATTTGCAAAAATGTAGCACGATTGATATAAAGCAGTATTATACAGCAGCACGGTACACCATGATATTCAGTATACAATCTGATCTGGTCTGGTCAGATCTGATGTTGCCTCCATTCATGGCCATTTGAGAGTGACAACCATTTGTAATAGCCGTAGGGACTGATGGATAATGGTAGCACTTACATTTATATCAGTTTAAATTTACTAACTATATTGCGCAGACTTGTCTTTTATACGGAACATGGTCTCCCAAACAGTAGATAACAAGCAACAACAAATAATGATATCGCTGTTTATTCCATAGTATTCCAAATGTATAAGATATAAGATATAATCTGATGTGATACAAAACAGTGCGATACGAAATGATTTGATACGGCAATCATGTCGTTTTCGTATGACAATAGCTATATGATATCATGTTATGATCGTTTCTGGTATGATGTCAGAGGTATCGTTGTCTAATAATACCATTTCCTTACTTCGCAGTTAAAAGAGGCACTCCTGTGGTTTGTGAAGGGGGCACCATGCGTCTTTCGTGCCCTTACAACATGAAGATCGACATCACATGGGCTTTATACGGACGCAAGGGAAGAAGATATTGCGATCATTGGCTCTATCATATAGGTTGGAACAAAAACTGTCGAGCTGGCTCATCGTTGTCGACCTCACGCAGGCGATGCAATGGACGTAACAAATGCAATCTACCAGCCTCAAATAGTGTTTTCGGAGATCCCTGCCGTCACACTCAGAAATACCTTAGAGTAACCTATCAATGTGTTTAAGGTATGTACATAGAAGAAATTATGTATCTCATAAATTTCATTAAATATCATCTAATTCCTTGTATGTTGTTACAAGCGTAAGAACACTATAATATCAAATTTGTAGTGCGTTTTATTATAATTTTACGTCACTTCTCTATTGCTTATCTTGTGAAACCGGGAAATTCATGTTAAACTTTTTGTGCTTGTCCAGAAGTCAAATTGGATCATTTAAGGTCACTTTCCCGCTCACTGCACAAATACATCAGGTTTAATGTGTGACGCCTAACATAGGGGACAGGCCTACCCAAATATGAAATCCATTCATAACTTTAAAATGGCTACTTCCCCTCCTCGTTTTGTTTCAAAAATTAAAACAAGAGGAATGTCACTTACCTTAGAGATGATGACTTGAATGATGATTGACTACTATTTTATCAGAGTAGGGAGGAGTAAAACGTCCAAACGCGTTTTCGTGTCACGATTTATCAAAAACTGTTTTTTTAATGAAGCTGAATTCCTGTGGATTTGATATCATACATATTAGCTGATTCTCATAATTTGAAGTTTGCTGAAACGATTGGAAGCATTAATAAATCTTTGAGAGATTTCGCAGGGTTGCCAGGAGGCAAACACATTTTCGATAAAGTGTTAACTTCGGTATAACGACATGGATTGTCATACGAATTTGTAGAAATACTCATAAGAGTTATGTGACCTATTCGAATCTTTTCTTTTTAAAATTCCTTTAAGTTGTGTCAAATATAAAATTTCTGTGTGCCTATATAAAATGAATAATTGTGGGAATTTAACCCGCCTTGAGTTAAAACGAAATAAAAAACCGTTGAATGAAAGAGGGATTCAAAGGCCAGCAAGGCAGTCCGAAGATCCAAAATGCAGGACAAAGCATTACCGAGGGTAAAGTAGAGAGCAATCTCAAAATATGAAACAGTGTGACAATTTCAAACAAATTGCTTCAGTGTACTGATTAACGAAAATGATTGGAGCAAAGGGAAAATGATTGGTACCCAGGTCTCGTCCATTTTGAAGAATGTTGATCTTTTTCTAAAGACCATTAATCGAGCGGAAGGTATCATTATCCTCAGATAGGACGTTTTTATTGCATTATGGGCAAGACTCAAAAGGAGGCTAAAAGTAAAAGTATTGTTTAGGATAAAGACGGTGCTTTAGTTTTATTTTGTCTACAATGAAAGAACGTTTGCTAACTATAATTTCTCTATTCTAGAATAAACCTTGAAAACTTTAATTTTGCTTGTCCCTTCAAGATACCTTCGTACTTAGGAAAGTCAAAGGAAAATAGTCCCTTGTAAATAACAAATGTTTAATTACATATTGTTTATATTTTCGTTCATGAGCATCGAATACAGTGTTTTCTACCTTTTAGAATACTTTTCCAAGATGAGATTCATTTACTGGCAGTATGAAGAACAACAGTGAAATGTCTTAGTCTTTTCTACAGCCCCTCTGGCATATACAACTATAATCCTTTATGGTGGTACGGATCCTGCGCCCTCTCGTGCACACCCAAAGTTGATTAATACAATCTGAATAAAATGCCATTTTCTGACAAGATTGAAAGTAAATGGATGCACTTTTTTGCCTAGCTCCAGGAGAAGATTGATTTTGAAAAGCTACCTTTAGTTTAGTATTTATAAGAATGCTTAAGTTGGGATTTTAATAGCTTAGAGGAAATCACATATATAAGCATCTTGTTTACGCCTAGACCATAAGCATAAATATAATTTAAGTACAGATTAAATTAAATAATATCCATCAAAAATCAATGTCAGTTACCCTAATTTACCACCGTTGATTCCGTAATTGTGCATATGTTCCTTCTTTCTAACAGGGCCTGCAAGGTTAACATTCAAGGAAGGTATTTCATAAAAGAGGGGATTTCGTAAGCCCTTCTTTTGCTAAAGTCAAGGGCGTGGCATAGAGCTTAGCATTCGGGAGATGTAGTCCTAAATAATCATTAAAGATCTTCAGATATCCTTTTTCTTACATAATGACAGCTGTCGATTAGTCACTTCACTTATACATGTCATTGTGAAATGCATATGGTGTGTCTCGGATTTGAGTACGTGTTGGGATCTTAGTGTTTGGTAAGTCGAATATCAAATACAAAATATCTTATCAAATTTATGTTCACCCCAGATACGTTCATCAATAGTGCTCAACCTATTGGCATGACTATGCGGGGGGAAAGTGATGACGTCACAAATGAAAAATTTTAGAAATAGTACAATCTGACTCCAGATATCAAAAGCCAACCTTGGAATAGGCTGTTTCCCAAAGTAGCAGACCTGTAGTGTATATAGTGTTAAAACTAGAGGCGTTTGAATCTCAAAAATCTCTGGACAAAACTCCGCTAATATTCCTTGGTTCCTTAAGTTAGGAACCAGCATTAAATAATAGGGTTTTGTTAAAGAGATTCAAAAAATTGAAACCTGATATCTCCGTGTTGGGAAAGGGTATCACTCTCAATTTTGGCCATTGACCTTCTCACTAATAGGGTAA